>JAXQQM020080221.1:0-26804 GCA_034641835.2 Pinus albicaulis
CATCATGGGATCTGGGGCAAGCTACATTTTTCCCTTCCCTTCTCATTTTGGAGTCAAAATAGTTATTTCAATATTGCAATTCATATGCATACCCAGATCTAGTCTTAAGAGCATTTGATTGTTGGTTTACTGATTGTGTTATTTACATGGATGGGGCATTAAGAACTTAACTTGTGTTAAGCATTAATATGGATGGAGGGAAGACCACTCTTTATGCTTATGCCTTTCTTAACCTCACCCTCCTGGAACTAATTTTCCAAAATTTCTTTCCCTTACTCACATTAACCATTTTCAATGATGCAAATGTGATGACACCCCTCCAGAGTTTAAGAAATACGATGAACTCAAATCCAACTCTAGGGTAACTATTCTTGTAAGTTCAAGTTGATGGCCAATGTTCTATAAAATTTTAATCCAGGAGAAATTGAAATACAATCTGTTAGCCATAATATAAAAATATACATTGCGCTACCAAATCTCAGTGGAAAACTAAAACATAAGGTTTTGGTAACTTGGTTGCCCTAGTGTTGTTATGGTGTAATTAGCATTCTAAGTTACACAAAAAAGAATGAATAGCTTCTAAAATCAATATAATTCAATGGAGTGCAGGCAACATAAATATTAGACAAGAACTACATTTCAATGGTGCATACAAGGATAGAGACCCATCTCGATACTTGCTTAAGGCATGCTCTTCACTTTATGCATGCTACACAATAATTTGTCACTTTTCTCACTTATTGATCTGAAAGGACTATATTAGTTTTCTATGCTAGAAGTGTATTTTCAGTTGTAAAACATGTACATATTTGTCTCCATTTTTTTGCTTAAAGATTGAGAAATTTAACCATGAAACATAGATGAAATTGTGAATTTTAAGAATGTAAATAATCCTAAATAGCACTGAACAAGAAAGTATAAAAGAGAAATAAAACCACACATAATATTTACACAAGAGGCATGATGAAGCATTTCACCCCTCCTCGGCTACATCTATTGGTCCAACTCCCAATAGCATGTCCATCTTTCATTATGATCAAAATTTTTCACATACATGTGTTTACAAGCCTCCAATGGTTGTTTTCTTTGTAGCAATGGCTCCAGAATGCTCAAAATATTCTAGGTAGACTCTTGTTTAACCAAAATTGGTTGAAAATTTACCTAGATAGGCTTTTCCCAATGTCTCCTACAAAACCTCCACTAAAAATGGAGGATTGTAGTTAACTACAGTTAAAATTGGCATGATCTCTGAATTTGGAGGCCGAACTAAAAATTCCGCTAGTCGACTAACTGTTGCATTTAATTTTAAGGTTAGGGGAGGGGGTGGCCACATGCTAACCCCCACATTCCCCATGATTAGATTTACTTTTGGGCGGAACTGAACACTGGAACTATAGTTAGAGGTGGAGTTAGAACTAGAGTTCAAACAAGTTGTCGACATATAATGCGGTGACTGCAGTTAATAAGTTTGAGTTAAAATCCACTAGTGTTACGGTTTTCTTAACTGTCGAACCATTGTAATAGATGTTGCAGTTTGAATGTATGTCATGTGACCAATGTAAATGGGGCCATCGGCGATCCCCCCCCCTTTAACATTTGTTTACAACATCAACAAAGCAGGTGCCCCTAAGGGGTAAGAAATACCATGTAGCGGAGTTGGTGGAAAAAGTTGCAGGCATGCCGGAGGTCACAAAGTCGAACCCCCCAGACCTATACAAAATTTTATATCACCAAATAGGGGACACGTGGCAGCCTCGGGGTTGGTCATGTGCCACCCAACCATTGGCCCTCAAACAAACATACAACCACATCAAATGAACTAGAATGTGCCACTTAGAAAGATCTCATTGGCTTAGAAAAAGGAATATTCTCAGGAATATTCCCATTTTTGTTGATTTTACACCTACATGCTGATTGGGCATCCCAATCAAACTTGTCGCAATTTTAGTTGTTTGGGAAATCGATCAAAACACAATATCTCCCTCATACGACATCTGTTTTTTTAACCGTTCGTGGCACAGGAATGAGAACGATGAGATCTACCCAGTCACTCAGGTTGGGTACAGTTTCAAGAACTTTAAATTTTGAGCCAAATTCATGAAGTCATAATCACACCTCCCCATTGGGAAGCTTTTGGACTGCAAAATATTTTGATTACCTGCTCAGTAGATGAGGGTACAACTCCCTCACCATTCCAACTTCCATCCACTTTGCCTTGCTTGGCTTACTACCTTTGAGCCCAACTCAAAGGTAGTCAACACTTCCCCTCTTGGATGCTCTTTTCCTCCTTCTCCTTGCATCCTTTCTTTGCTTATGTGCAACCATACCTCATCTCCTTCTTGAAACTTGTCATCAACTCTATGTTTTTCATGCCTCTCCTTGTATTTTCTTTGACTCTTCTCAAGCCGTTCTTGAACTTGTTGATGTATAATATGAATTTTCTTAATGAACTTTTGAGCCTTGCTAATATTACTATGCCCATAAATTACAACATCCTTCTCAAAGATGAAGTATAATGGTGATTTCGACAAATACCCAAAGCATGCATAAAAAGGTGATGTATTTGTAGAAGAGTGATTTTCCTAGTTGTAAGTGTGTTGAGTGTAATGCAATTGTTCATCCCACAACTTGGGATGTTTGCTGCAATATCCTCTCAATAGATGCACAACGGTTATGTTCACCACCTCGGTTTGGCCATCAGTTTGCAGATGAAAAGCACTACTCTTTTTCAACTTTGTGTCCATCATCTTCCAAATATTGGACCAAAAATTCCCAATGAACCTCTAACAATAGAATTTTGCAATCCATAATGAACCCATACATGTTGAAAATAATTTTCAGCAATTTTTTCAGTAGTTATGATTTTCTTACATGGCATAAGTATACACATTTTACTGAATCTATCCACAACTACATAAAAATAATCATGTTGTTTTCTTGATATAGGTAGACCTCCAACAAAGTGCATGGAGACACTCTCCCATGGCCTTGATGGTACTGGTAGTGGCATGTACAACCCAAGCTTCCTATTGCTAGGCTTTCTTGTTTCACACATAGAACAACCTCTTATAAAACGTGACACACTATCTATCATGTGAGCCCAATAACAATACCTCTGTAGATGTGCCACTATTTTTCTTACCCCAAAGTGTCCATCAATAAGAGACGAATGAGCCTCTCTCATCACACATAGCCCCCCCCGTGGTATGCACATCTTTCCCAAATGAAACAAAATTTTTTTATGCATGTGATAATAATTTTCCTCAACTGGATTCCCTTCACTCAAACTAGCATACACATATTGAAAATCAACATCATGTGCATATTGTTCTATGTAACTCTCATGTACATTAGAATAATTTGGAAGTAAAGTAGAAGCACTTATGATTTCACTTGAAAGCATATCAACAAATTTATTAAAAATACCTTTCTTGTACCTTATAACCAAGTGAAACTGTTGAAGGAAACCCATCCACCTGAAATCTCATGATTGCTGCAATTTTGTTTGTGATTGCAAGTACTATAATGGTTGGTGATTGGTATGTATAATTGTCTCTTTACCCATCAAGTAGTGTTTCCAGTTCTTGACACTTTGTACCAACGGATAAAACTCTTTGTCATATGTAGGATAATTAGTCACAACACCATTGAATGTTTCAAAATGAAAAGTAATAGGCTTACGATGCTGCAAAAGAACTGTGCCCATGGAATAATCACTAGCATTGGTTTGTATCTTGAATGGCTATCTCAAATTCGGTAATGCAAGGACTGGAGCTGAACTGATCTTGTGTTTTAAAGCTTCGAAAGCTTGCTATTGTTTGCCTCCCCATTGAAAGCCTTTCTTCATACTTGTCACTGCATGGATAGGAGTTGTTATGGCAGAAAATTTAGCAATAAAATTTCTCCAATACTGAGCTTCACCTAAGAAAATTCTTATCTCGGTTACTATTTTGGGAGTGGGCCAATTCAAAATTGCTTCCAATTTATAAGGATCAATTCTCAACTCGCCTCCTCCTACAATGTGTCCCAAATAAACCAAATAAGTCTTTCCAAACTCACACTTTGACATCTTAAGAAACAATTTCTCTTTCTTCAAAACATCAAGCACCCTATTCACATGCAAGACATGCTCTTCTCTTATTTTTCTGAAAATCTGTATATCATCTAAATACACAATCACAAAGTCATCAAGAAATGGATGCAAAAAATTATCCATAACATACATGAAACTTGTCGGTGCATTACACAAACCAAATGGCATAACCAACTACTCAAAGAGTCCTTGTTTGGTTTTGAATGCAGTCTTCCATATATCACTTTCTGTAATTCTTACTTGATCATAACCACTTCATAAATCTAATGTAGTGAAAAACTTTTCTTCTTTCAGCTGATCGAGAAAATCATCAATTCGTGGGAGTGGGTATCAATTCTTTACTGTTATCTTGTTCAAAGCCCTGAAGTCTACACACATGCGCCAAGTCCCATCTTTCTTCGGAATCAAGACTATGGGTGAACCGCATGATGAAGTGCTTGGCCTTATGAGTCCCTTGTCTAACCTCTCCTTGATTTTCCTCTTTCTTTCAAAATTCTCCATTATCGACATGCGATATATGCCGATGTTTGGAAGAGGACGATCTTGATGCAACTGAATCTCATGTTGAATCTCCATTTTTGCAGGCAATCTCGTTGGCACTTGAAACATCTCATGATTTGCATCCACTACATCATATAAATATGATTTCAACTTAGGATCACAATCTTTAAATGATTCATGATTAACATCAGCTTAAGGGCTTAATCATTAGAAGAAGAAAATTCTTACTTGAATTCACCAGCCTCTTTACCTGTCCAGTATTTACCATAGCAATATTTGTCTTCTTGTGATGTGCTCTAAAACTGCACTCCTTTCCATCTTTGAATAAATGGTATTTTTTCTCATGGTTATGGAAGATATCTTTCCTATAATTTAAGTAAGTACTTCCCAACAAAATACCTATAATATCAAGTGGAACCACATCTAATTCAACCATATCAGAAAAATGTGCAGTTATTGCAAACCGCAATATGCACTTCTTTGAAACCTGTAAATTTGCGTCCTTACAAATCCACCCAAGTGGATATGGTTTTGGATGTGGAATGGTGTCAAGATTAAGTTTCTTGACCAAGTCTTCAGAGATTAATTTTGTTTGTGACCCACTATCAAACAATGTATCAACCTTGGTATGTTTGGATATTACCCTCACATGAAATAGTTCAATTCGCTCTTCTTCATTTGGAGATTGTATGTGATAGATTGATGTACTAGTATAGTGTTTAGTTTAAATTTTTTTCCCCTTCATGTTCTTCAATCCCATGGATGTAATTTTAGATTCATCACCTGAATCCTCTCCTAAATCATGTTGATTTGTAGCTACAGTTTTCTATTTCTCTTTATTGTTCTAATGTTTGGGCCTCTTTTCAGGATGTAATTCCCAACAATGATTTTCATCATGTCCTTCTCTTGAAAAATGTTTACAAACCACTTTTTCTCCCTCTTTCTTGATAGATGCATTATTTTTTCCTTTATCTTTTGAGGTCTTCTCTTTGTTTTTCCCCTTAAAAGGTTTGTTTCTACCCTCATCAGAAATGTTTTTCCCTCTAGCTTCTAGATGTGCGGCCTGAACACATACCTCATCTAGACTTGTGGGTTTAAAAATGAGAATATTATGTCTTAGGTAGCTATGTAAGCCTCCTATGTACTTGAGAAAAGTATCTTGGCTCTGCAAATCTACCCCTAATAAGAGAGCTCTTCTCCTAAATTCTTGGGTGTAAACTTGCACATTTTGTCCTTTCAATTGTCTAAATTTTTTCTAGTTCATTATGGATTTCTACATATGAGATAATGGCGAAAACTATTTTTTTATTTCAGTAATGAAATCAGTCCATGATAGGATAATCTTTCCATGCTTATTGATCTCCTCCTTTGTCTTAGCTTCCCACCAAACAAGTGTTTCACCTTCCATTCTCAGTGAAACTAATTGGATTTTGGTATCATGATCATGAAGGTTTTGAATTCTCAAATAGACCTCCAATTGCCTAATCCAATTATCAAGGTTTTCTGCATTGACTTCACCATTAAACATTGGCCATTCAAACTTAACATCAAGGTTTAGAAAATAAATTTTACCAATGTTCTTTGACTTGTGTGGCTAATGTAATAAAGATGAAGTAGAGGATGATGATGATGAGGGTGAGGATGGTGACTTTTCATTGCCTCGATTTCCTCGATTTCCCTTCTTTGATTTATCTTCATCATTTTTACCTCGTGATGATCCTTGTCCTTCCTTGTGAATTTTGGATCCTTCTCCTTCTAGTTTCTCATTCCTTTCTTGATAAAGGATTCTCACCATCTTAGTGATGTGAAGGAATGCTTTCCTGAACAATCTTTCTTCTTCTTTGGGATCCACTTCTTCATGGATATATTCTTCCTATGGAGCCATGCTTAATGTTGCTTTTGCTTCTTTAGGAGGTGAACTAGGTGGTGGAGAATGTGGCAATATTTCCCTCCTTTGTTGTGGCTCACTTTGAGATGGTCTTGCTTCCACTAATTTTCCTTCTCCTCTCTTAAGCTTCATCCTAGTAACCATGTGAACACTTGCAAACAGTTAAACAAATATTTTCACACAACAACACCAGAGAATAAACTCTAGCTTTGATACGAACCTGATCTGAAAGGACTGTATTATTTTGTTGTGCTAAGCGTCTTTTCAAAAATGTACATATTTGTCTCCATTTGTTTGCTTAAAGATTGAGGAATTTAATCATGAAACATAGATGAAATTGTGAATTTTAAGCATATAAATAAGCCTAAATAACATTGAACAATAGTGTATAAAAAAGCAATAAAACCACACATAAGATTTAAAAAGCAGGCATGATGAAGTAGTTCAGCCCTCCTGCGCTACATATGCTGGTCAAGCTCCCAATGGCATGTCCATATTTCATTATGCTCAAAATTTTGAAAATACATGTGTTTACAAGTGTCCAATGGTTGTTTTCTCTACACCAATGGCTCCAGAATGCTTAAATTTATATAGGTAGACTCTTGTTTCACCCAAATTGGTCAAAAATTGACCTAGCTAGGCTTTCCCCAATGTCTCCTACAAAACCTCCGCTAAAAATGGAGGACTATAGTTGACTGCAGTTAAAATTGGCATGATCTCCGAATTTGGAGGGCGCCCTAAGAATCCCACCAGTTGACTAACCATCGCATTTAATTTTGAAGTTAGGGGAGGGGGTGGCCACATGCCAACCCCCACAATCCCCGCAGTCACATTTACTTTTGGGCAGAACTGAACACCATAACTATAGTTAGAGGCGGAGTTAGAACTAGAGTTCAAAACAAACTGTCGGCATATAATGTGGTGACTGCATGTGATAAGTTAAAATCCACCAGTGTTATGGTTTCCATAACCATCGGACCATTGTAATAGATGTTGTGGCTTGAATTTATGTCATGTGACAAATGTAAACGAGGCCACGGGCAGGTTGGGACCACTAGTGGTCCCTCCCATTTAACATTTTTTTACAAAATAAATAGAGAAGGTGCCCCTAAGGGGTAAGCAATACTGTGTAGCAGAGTTGGTGGAAAAATTTGTTGGCGCACCGAAGATCACAGGGTAGAACCCCCTCGGACCTATAAAATTTTTAATATAACCAAATAGGGGACACGTGGCAGCCTCAGGGCTATCCACGTGTCACCCAACAATTGGCCCTCAAATAAATGTACAACCACATCAAATGAACAAGAACGCGCCACTTTGAAAGATATCATTGGCTTTGAAAACATAATATTCTTAGGAGTATTCCCCCTTTTTTTTTTACTGTACACCAGCATGCTGACAGAGCATCCCAGTCAAACCTATCTTAATTTAAGTTGTTTGGGAAATATATTAAAATGCGATATATCCCTCATACGACATCAGTTTTTCGAACCGTTTGCGGCGTCGGAATTAGAAAGACAAGATCTACTCGATCGCTTAGGTTTAGTATAGTTTCGAGCACTTTCAATTGTGAGAAAAATTCATGAACTCTTGATCACTTCCCTTCCCTGATCCTGAAGTTCCCTATGAAAAATCATGTGTAGTATATCCACCTAGGAAAAATACATCAAGACATCGTGTAAAGACTAAAAATAAATCTTGATTGAAAGATCATTGAAGAAACTTAGCTAAAACCCTAAATTTCAGAGTCAACACGCTTCTCTAGTTTCCTGCCTATGCTGATGGCAGGTTGACAGATCTATCCTAAAAATTTGAACGTTCTTTTGACTGACAAAATCATACAGAACCCATTTTGGTAGTGTTTCCTAAAATGGATGAGAAGCTTGACCTCTAGAAGTTTCCAAGACGATGAGCTAGATTTTATTCAGTGGAGATAGGGTTGAGCTCTCTCATTTAGAGATTTTGACCTTATAAATGGGGGATTATCCCTTGAAAAGTGGACCTTCCTCCTTCTTTCAACGGTCCCTAACTCCCTCTCCCTTCTTATAAATTGATCCCTATTCTTCCACTACTAGTTCGTCAATATTGGGTTGGTATGATCATTCATTTTCCTTGCATCCCTGTATTGTAATAATGTCTAAGATATCTATGAGAAGGAGTGCTTTAAGAGCTTCGGTGAAGGGCTCAAACATCACCAAAGCGAGGCCTCCAACATCAAGGCCATGGTTGTAAGCTATCTCTTTCATATTTATTAATAAAACATCTCTTGTTTTCTTTCTATATTTGTCTAGTATTTTACACAAATAGTCTAATGTTCCTTGATCTGTTAGATAACTAATATTCAATGTATGTTTTGTATTGCATTATGTTTGTATTTGTCTCTTGATCTCTTGCACATAATCGTATGCCACTGTAGCGAGGTGCAAGCCTAAGGGACTATGGATCAAGGCCATCATCAAAGGATTCGAGCATAGCATTAGGAAGAGGTATTCCTATTTCCTTTCTCATCTTTTTTTGAATATATCCACTAAGAAATTTTGCATTAGATAGTCTCGTAAGTTTCTATACTGACTATAGGTCTCAAGAGATCACCTTTGTCCGTAGAGGGGATTTATCTTCCCAACAGAATTGGTGACTCCACTAGGGAGTTTTAACCTCTTTTTCCTCCCTTTCCTTGGTTGACTTCTGATCAGTTTGACCAATCACTAAGATCTGAGTCTGCTTAGGTCTTTATAGGTCTACATAGGATTTGTTAGTTATTTCAGTTTCTCAGGTCTGGTTTTAGTGTGAAATTATTTTTTATTTATCCTTGTTTTTATCGGTAAGCTCATTTTTTTCCCTTACAATAGCGCTCACAACGTTGTTTTATACAAAGCAGCCACACTCATCTTCCTTTCAGCACCATTCTTTTCATCACAGACATGTTGATCTGAGGGCTAGGAAAAAATTAGTGTTTCCCCTTATCTTTCCATTGTGTTTTGACCATTGATAAATTCTATCGAGTCTGAATGACCTCCTTCCATTGTATTTGGTTTATTTCTATTGTTTGCGTGGTCAGTTTTTTTTCTTTGACTTGCTTGTGGTTAGAGTGAATTTAAAAAAAATTCTAAGTCTTTCCAGTCAATTATTATTCCCCTGTCACTTGTGCTTATTGTTATAGAGCTAATAGGCTCTACTTTAGAGATTTATCACGGTCAATTTGAACACCATCGCACATGTTTTATGGCTTGTTTTATTTTTTTTTTCATTTGCATTAGTCATCACTGCACTTAGATTTCACCCTCAATTAAGTGTTAAACATAAGATAATGATTGTTTGATTCACAAGTTTGGAAGAGCGTGCCTTATCTAGTTTCTGAATTCAAAATAGTACATTGAAAGCCATTTTCATTTTGACATTTTGATTTGGTTTTTTTTCATCATTTTGAAAAAGAGTTATAAATATTTTCATTCGTGCATTCTTGAAGCAATCATGTTTTCCATTCGATAGAAATAAAAGTGAAAAGAGTTCTTTTGCATTTATTTTTTCGTTTGGTTGATTTTACTTTAATTCACTGTTTTCATTTTCATTTTGAGCTTTCAAAGTAAAAGAGAAATAAAAAAGAAATTGTGCATCTTAGTGAAAGGAGAAGCAATTTCATTTTTTCAGTAAGTTTGCATCTTGGAGAAAAGTGAAAGTGAATTCGATCTTTAAAAGATGCATTTCAATATTTTTTAACTAGTTGGAGGGCATAATTTTTGTTGCATCACTTATACTCTTGTTTTTGCTTCTTCCCTCATTAGTGTAGAATTCATCAAATTCAAAAGAATTTATTTTAACATTTAGTTGCATTATAGGGTTTACGTGATATCAATATTGAGCTGACTGAGACTTAACTGAAGATCAACTTTAAAATTTATCAGATTAACCTTAAGGAGCATTTGAAATTAATTAAAACACCTAGAGGTCTAGATTATAGACATGTTCTAGTGTCATTAAACATAGAATATGTCACTAACAGTCTGTGTTACATTCCGGAAGTGAAACTTGGTCCCACATATGGAAGTATATAGGACTATTTTCCTTGTATGAAAAGTATAAGGGGACGCTGTCATCATATGGTTACACATTAGATATCACTACTATAGACTGGACTCCCATGTATCGTCGAGTATATATCGGGAGATACCACTAGGATGTAGACCCACCATAGGTAACCAAGTCAGCTGCTGTGTAGACGTGACACACTGAACACAACATTCAGGGAGATTAGCTGTAATACATTAAGTCCTTGGTAATTTCTTCTATCATTTATCACCAAGGTGTCTATTTTATCTCACTGATAGCTCAGCTACAAACGTAAGGCGTTGGAGATGCTTCGTGATTTTATTGAGGTGTTGTGATTAGAAAATATGTGTTTTTATGCAAGAGAATGAAAATTAATGCAATATAATACAAGTTAATGTGTTGCAACATAATATTAATGCATGTTATTGGAATAAGTTGAAATTAATTTTATTGGTGTGAAGAATATTAATTCAAATTTATTCAAATACCTTTCGATTCATTTCATGTAGTTTTAATATTCAAAGAATTCAAGCAGTTTTGGAATTGAAAAGACACCTTGGAATGCGAAGAGACATGATTTATCATTTCATATTCTTAGAAGGAATACTAATAACAATAAAGGTTTTCTTATAAAAATGTGTGAGGTTGGAAACCATAATTGTTTTGAGATTTAGAGAATCTAAGAGTTGATTGTTCATTAGTTATGTGACACATATGAAGCAAAGGTGAATCAGACTTTAAGAGAAGAGGAGGTAGAGACAAAGATAGACGTATGTTGAAGCTAAGACTAGGTAAATCAAGACATTTTTTTTGTATGTTTTAGGGGATTGTAGTCTCCTTTCAAGTTGTAGCTTGATAAAGAACAAGTTGGATCCGCCTATGGGTTTAAGCCCACAAAATATTTATGGGATTTGGAACTTACTTGCATGTTGAAGCTTCTTAAAAAAATAGAGTTACAATCCTCTTGTAGGTTGGAGCATATAAAAGTTCTGATGTAATAAGGGATTAGGAGATTTCCTTTTCCTCACAACAATAAAAAGGTGTCGTTTTGTCCCTTTATGGGTTTCCACTTATATCTGGTGTCCATATGTGTTGATTTTATGCAGCCATGGAAGTTGTTATGCTATGGTTTATATATTTCACGTTATTTACATATTAAATATATTTTTTCATAAGGTGTATGCTGCTCATTAATAATTCATTTTCCCATTTAAAAGTAAACAAAATTTAATGTATATGAATGTACTAAACTCATTCACCCCCCTCAGTTTTGTTAAGTTTCCAGCTAATATTACCAGAGAACATTCATTTTGTGATAGCCTAACAACTAGAAGGTAGACCTTGTTGAATCATGGACTATCTGAGTGTATCAGTGCTCAATACAACAAAATTTCATGAATGGAGATATGAGGTAAAAACATAAATAATATCTTATGGACCTGTTGAGGCCTAGAAAATTGATGCGTCAACATCAAGGATGACCACTCGATCAAGAACTTAAAAATCGTTCCTTTTCCATTTGGAATAGTGGCTCTGACTGGGGATTATGGGACCAGATTCCCTTTTAAATATAACTGAGTGAGTATGAGGTAAAAATAGTGAATGGGAATGATAAATGGGAGTGGAAATGAACTGAAATATATATATACCTATCTATATCCTGATACTTAATTATATTCTTTTTGTATGTGATTTTCAAAGATTTTCCTTTGTGCATGATAATATAGATTTTCAAACACTTACAAAAGTGAATACACGTAAAGATAATTAATTTGATTAAATAGTTAATCAAATTAATAGTTAAACGCATATCGCATCAAAGAATTCACTGTCTTGTACATACAATTGAAATTGGCAATCTCACATGTTCAATAGTGAATTAATGCTCAATTGTATTTAGATAATATATATATAACAAAAAAATTTAAATAAAATTATGGATATCAATCATATGAAACACAATAATCATATAGAGATAGAAATACCTGATATATCATCACTCTATTCATGAAATAAATAGTCTTGGTCCAACCTTTCTATTAAGACGACTTTATAAAAAAGCACAATAGTGCAACTTTTCAAAGCCTTCCTTACAAAAATTTAGAACCCTTTTATTCAAGACATGAAAAGGTTTATATAGTTAAGATTAGAAATGTAAAAATAGAAAGTACATAAAATTTTGAGGAGGTTTGAATAACCATCCTTAAAATAAGATAGAAAATAAGAAAAATAGAGTATGTTTGAATAACAATCTCAAGAATGAGACGTTGGTTGCTCTCCCATTTGTTCTTTGAGCTCGTAGATATCAATCATTGGATTTAATTTAGGAGGTTGCGCTAGCCTTGTGTGCATCTGTCATGTGTACACTACACCTGAAAGCACATGAAGCATATGAGAAGTTGTGTTGGTAAGGCATCACAAAATTAGCCATTGGCTATGTGGCTTTACCATATATTTCCAATACTTTTCAAGGTTTAACTTTAATAATTTCTTAATGTTATCCTCCTCCATCTTTGACCATTCCTGCCATGATTTCGTTAATATTTTAACATCGGGCAAGGAACTAGCTAGGCATTCTTGAATAAGATTAGCGCCAAATAAGTTATTGCTGGAAATTTCAGTAATATGGGCTGCAGTATCTCTTGCTCTAAAGATGGCCCTTTATGCTTGTTTTAATTCTATATCCCAGTTTGTAAAGAGGATTTCTTTGTGTGAATCCTCTATTCTAGGAAGGTTTGATGCTCTTCCCTCTACATTGTCCTGCCATGTGATAAATTCATATATCTTCTCATAAATATCTTCGAAATTTATCCTCAGATTGGATGATTGACTCATCAATGAATCACTTTTATTACATATATCATTGATTAATCCCAATTTTTGGCAAAAGACCACCTACTACTAGGCTAAGAGGGTGTTAATTTCCACTGCTTCCTTTATAAAATCTTCAATCTTAGGATTGTCCTTCAATTTCTCAACTATAGCTTGGAGTTCCTATAGCTGGGATATTTAATATTGATATTGGTGTCATGTTGAAGTTTCATTTCATCAAAGTTGTGTTGCAGTTATGACAATTGTGCTTCGTTTAACGATGATAAATACTTTGCATTTCTTTCACTAACTCTTGTTTTAGCTATTTTTTTTTTTCATCTTTATCTTTGACCAGCCAATTGTTGCACTTGATTCTTTCCATTTGTCCAATAGTAGTAGTTACAAGTCCCTTCAAAACTATTGTAGCATGGTTAACTCATCTGTTGGCCTAAGGGGTCTGACCTAGGTTTGGAGTTGAGTTAACCAACAAAACCCTCTTATTCATGGCCCTTTCGGTAATGACCTGCTTGCGCAAGTCAAAGTCTCACCTGAAGCAGTATGGGGGGGTGTTGGAACCAAGTTTCCACACCCTGAGAGAGAATTAAATGATGTGGGTGTCTTCAAATCTAAAACAATTGTGATCGGACCTTCGCAACAGAAGCCCTAACCAGAAACCCTAACCAGACAGATTTAGGTCAATTACACAAAATACCTTGTGCACGCACAATTATAGATCCACAATCCCTTTCAATAGTCCTTAATACATAACAATAACCTTAAACATCAATAGATCCATGCATTAACCATTCATTTAAGGTAAAAGATAGTCACACAACTGATCCAACACAGATAGCACAGTAATAGGAAATAACATAGTAATCGGAAATAAGATGCGAAGCAGAGATCATAAATAAAAATGGAGATGCATTTTGACACTCCCGATATCATTGAAAACATTCCTTTATTCATTCACGATTCGGATCTTCCTTACAACCGCTACATCTGCACACGGCCCTTTTGAGGTCCACACACGGTGGGACTAAGGTCTCTACATACACAGTGAACGGAGGCTACAAAGCTAGATAAGTTCACCTTTCATCTCGATCTCGAACATCAAAAAATAATTCAGATATCTTCTGTCATCTCCTCTATTGAATTGATTTAGACTCCTATTTATAACTTTGCTTTGCGCTCATCTAAGATCCACAAACTTCCGCAACAGCCCTAGTTCTACGAATTTGACCCATTAAAACTCATGAGGGTATTTGACCACTTCAAAGCCCCTTAACTTGTGCTTCTCTTAGCACGCAATTAAACTTACAAAAAATTTACAAAAAATACCATATTTTTACCAAAAATTTGGTCGTAAGGGACCCTGCTCCAACAAGCCCCCAACATAATATTTTGACTCATCCTGAGTCACATTAATGCTCGATTCTTCATTTTGGTCTATAATTCCTCAATGGTAGCAACAAAGGGCACTCGGACACCTGCACTCTGATCTGATGCACTTTGCACTGTGTTCACTAGCTTCTTTGATGTGAGCCCTTCTGTGGCTAGATTGATGAATTGGAGGTTCTGATTGAGATTCTTAAAAGCTACATCCATGTCCTCTGACAGCTTCATTGCTTCGTATTTCCACGGCTTCATGTGCTCTTTCACGATATGTTTCTTCCTCCGTATCACCCCTGCACTCCTTTCACAACTGTTTGTGCATTACCTCAGCACCGTGTGGAGACAAATGGATTGTCATTTAGTCTAATCATATAGTCATTTGGTCAGCACATGATTGTCCCTATAAGGCTTTATATGACTTCCATTAAAATACTCGGGAGAAATACTCGGGAAGGTTCTCTCGACGTAGTGTTTCAAGCTTTCCAAGAGCACCGCACCTCCATTAGTGATTTCCTTCATGTATGGCCCCAACCAATGTTTCTTGAACTTCCCTGGGTACTTGCCTAGGCGAATGTCGTACTAAAGACCAATTATTCCTCCTTGAACACCTTCTATCGATGTGATTATCATTCCTGGCATTTTCGTGCACCTTCTACACTTGCTGATGGAAGTTAGCAATGAAACGATATTCTTCTAAGGCAACCAATTGTGCCACATGTTCCACCATGACGTCAAGCTCAGCCATATTAATAAATATTGTGATGCGCGAGCGTCCAGGACAATATAATCCATTGGCATGATCACTTCTTGCCCATATACCATCCTAAAAGGTGTTTTCTCAGTCAACTTCTTGCATGTGGTCCTATAAGCCCATAACACAAAAGGGATGTGCACATCCTAATCATTTCGATTGGCATTACAGATCTTTGTGAGCACATTCTCCAATTTTTTTTTGAAAGCCTCTACTACGCCATTTTCTTGTGGGTGATACGGGGTGCTCTTCTGGTGATGGATCTGAAGTTCCTCCGTTAGAGCTTCAATGGTTTCATTAACAAAGTACACACCTCTATCATTCATAAATATCTTCGGGCATCCAAATATAGTTAGAATATGTTCAAAAATTAAGTGCACAATGGTTTCTGTTGTACAATCCTTAACTGCCTTAGCTTCTGCCCATCTGGTTACATAATCTATGGCAGTGATGATATAGTGCGCTCCAGTCTTCTTCCCTGGAGGATTGATAGGTCAAAATAAAAATATAGCCCATTTATCAAAGGTCTGGAGGGCCATCTGTGGTTGTAGGGGCATTTCATATTTGCATGAGGGCTTCCCCGTTCTCTAGCATGCATCACAAGCTCGACAGTATGCATGTGCATCATTGTGTAGTGTGGGCCACCATAACCCAGAACATGATAACACCTTTTGTGCAATAGCCTTTCCAGCATAGTGGCCTCCTACCACTCCTCCATGAGCCTTAGCCAAGATATCATGTCTCTCATGTTCCAACACATATCTTCTCAATACTTCATCTGCTCCCAAATTATACAACTAACCCGCAATCAGGGTAAAATCAGTTGCGCATGCAACCAACTCCTTCTTCTGTTGGACTGAATATTCAGCAGGCGCGCTTCTAGTGGTCAAAAAGTGAATAATATCAGCAAAGTACTCATCAACCACCTTGATATCAAAGAGTTGTGCATCAGGTAACCCCTCCTCCAAACTGGTTGGTTCTTCCCCATTTTCAATGCGTGACAAATGATCAAGTACATCATTTAGTCTTCTAGGCTTCACAATTATTTCAAAGTCATACTCCTGAAATAATAGCAACCACCTACAAATATTCCCCCCCAACACAGGCTTATTGACCAGGAAATTCAAAGAAGAATGGTCAATGAAAATTTTGAAGTGTCCTCCTAGCAGATAGTGTCTATATTTTTGCAGAGCATAAACCATGGCCAGCCAATCCTTCCCTTTCTGTGGTTGAGTAGTTGCACTGCACGCAGCTGGAGGCTTCCTACACAACGGATGCCGTATGTTCATGTCATCCTTTTCGGCTTTATGAAAGGGTGCTACTTCTAGGGGTTCTTAGTGAAGTCTACCACACTTCAATGAAACTAAACTAAATTGCAGAAAGGAAATGACAGAAATGGAACTAATTTAATGTGCAGGAATGAAATGACTAAAAGAAACTAAATTAAATTGTTTAAAAGAAATGAAGGGAAGGAAACTAATTTAATTTGCAGAAAACAAATAGCAGAAACGAAACTAATCCTAAACCACACTTGACTTGGAAAAATTGCTAAATAGACTCTACTTATCCTATGATCTATATGCAATGATCCTAGTCATGCAACTAAGCTATCCATGCCTTAATTTTAATTAAAAAGAGTTAATTTGCAGCTTAGAGGAAAGAAAATGGCTAAAAGAGGCTAATGGGGGGTTTAACACATGAAACGAGGTTTGGAAGTGGAAAGAGGGGGTTAAACTATTATGAAACTTTATTATAGCGTGAGAAATGGATTTGGAGTGGAAATAATTCAAAAGTGCGATGGAAAAGTGCAATGGAGGACAAAAGTTTCAATATGTGCGATATAGCAATATTAAATTTTGGTTTAAAGGATAAACGATGGAGACTAACAAGAATGAACTAAGTTGTGTGAAGTGTGAAGTGTGACGGTGACGTGGTGGGTCGCGAATCACAATATTGCATGTTTAAAGGAATAGAGGTAAGGATTAAAAAGAATAAACTAAAATGTGCAAAGTTCCATTGGTGACGCGGTAAAATTTGTGGGCTACAACCTGCGATGTGGTAAGTTCTGCAAAGTGCGATGTGTGACCAGTGACATGGCAGAGCTATCGCATCGGAAGAACGAGAGGTAAGTGTTATGCGAAAAGCTAAATGATGCGAAGTCCGATTTGCGACGTGAGAAAAGTTGTGGACTATGATCTGCGATGTGGTAAGTTCAGAGAAGTGCGAAGTGCGATGAGTGACGTGGCAGAGTTATCACATTGGAAGAATAAGCAATAAGTGTTATGCAAAAAGGTAAACAGTGTGATTTTTTATTTTCAATTTCGCAATATTGCGATCGCAAGAACAAGTGCTAAGTGTTTAAAGGTAAAATCTAAAATGTGCAAAGTTTGATTTGCGATGGGCGACGTGGTAGTGGGACCGACGATAGGGCGTGATTTCACAATATTGCAATTGCAAAAACCGACAGTAAGTGTTAAGGGAGAAAATGTAAATGGTTAAAAGTTCAATTTGTGATTTCGCAATATTGTAATCGCAAGAACCAGTAGTAATTGTTAAAGGTAAAAGGTAAACGGTGTGAAGTGCGATTTGCGAATTCACAATATCACAATCGCAAAGAACGAAAGTAAGTGTTAAGGGAGAAAGGGAAAGAGTTTTGAAATGAGATTGAGATGTACGGTGGTGGGAGATTTGAGGAACAAAGGCGTAGTTCACGTTCTAATGGGTTTGAATGGTTTTTCATGTGTTTTGCATAGAAAGGGTAAGGAAGCCATGAACAGAGAAAAGCAAGGAAATAAGGCTTGAAGGGATTATGTGCTTTAGGTAAGTACAACGTTGAAATGAGAGGAAAAGGAGGGGAATGGAGACGTAACGGTAGTGCTCAAAAGTGAAAAACACATTCGAATTCATGGAAACATACATAAATGCGTGATAAAATAATGAAAGAAAGGCTTGAACTTGATAATACAAATTCTTCCCAAAATTCAAACAGAAAGCAATTTACGTTGAAATGAGAGGAAAAGGAGGGGAATGGAGACGTAACCATAGTGCTCAGAAGTGAAAAACACCTGCAGAATCATGCACGGGAAACAAACATATATGTGTGATAAAATAATGAAAGAAAGGCTTGAACTTGGTAATACAAATTCTTCCCAAATCTCAAATAGAAAGCAATTTTGGCTTCTGGGAAGGTCTACCCTACTCGAACTCTATTGACAAATATGAGATGGGGAGACTACACCACAGTTTTTGGAGTTTTTCCTCTATTTTTACTACGCATAAGCGATTAAAAACTATAGCAGCAAAAAAACTAAACAACAATGAAACTTATCAAAAGAATATCTAACTTAAATGGCAGAAGCCAAAATACCTAAATGACAAAAAGGAAATGATAGGAACAACAGAGAAGCTAGGGCACATGGATTTGGCCCTAAACCACGAGCTTAGCCCTATGAAACTTAAATCAGTCAAATGAAAGTAGTCTACTCATTTCATAAAATAATAACTTCATACATCTATGAGAGTTTGACCACTAAATAAAACAAAAATCTCAATAGCTCACAACAATAGTTTTGAATGGACTTGAGACTAGAATAGACTAACTCTTCCTAGCTGTAGCTTTACTCTATTTATTCCATAGGGCGACCTGGCAAAACTCCCTAGAAAATGGTGATTGAGTCCACATGACTACTTGACTCTCGGTGAACAAGGATTGGGTGCTCCTCTTTGGGTTGCTTGGTTGCCTCTGTGGTCGAATTCTTGGAGAGAATCTTTGGGATCCTTCGACTGCCTTTGAGGGTGGGCAATCCTTTTATAATTCCTCTTTATTGTCTCCTCCAAGTATTTATGATAAAATCCTTATAAAAATGATTAATAATTCATGATTTTCTGCACTCAACCTTATATTAGGCACTCAAAGTATGTTAGCCTTAATTACCTCTTATATTAGCATCATAAAACGAAATAATAATAAAAAATGCAAGAAAAGGAGGTCTAAGAAGGCAAAAAGGTGACTATTAACCCCTCCAAATATGTCTAATGATGGAGCTCATCATCACCCCCCTACTGAATGGTTGCTCATCCTTTGAGCAACTAATCCTCCTCCTGCTTTTCCTTTAAGGATCTGATAGCCCCCCTGATTTCGTGAGGGAGAAGTGTGGGAGTTTACCCAAGGGGGTAAATACCATTATTATTTTCTATATTCTCCCATTCTCTATCTTGTGCATCTGTGTCCTCTTCATTAGTCAGCCCCAACAACAAAGGTGGACTGAGATTTAGTCCCAATCATTGGATCGTTTTGGCCTGCATGGCCCTCTTGTATAATGATGCCCTTTCCAATGCACCCCTCAGTCTTTCTGGAGTATGGTACTCCCTATTATTGAGACTATGGGGGAGGTTGTTCCATCTCCTCTGGCTGGACATAATGCACTCATCTTATATCTTGCTAGAGGCATCATCAAAGTGGTCTATCATCTGGTTTTGAGTCAAAAGGTAGCTTTCAGCCAGTGCAAGTTCCCTTTCAATCTCTCGATGGTTAAGGATGACTCCTCTTGGGCTGAACAAGTCTGGTCTAATATATAAGGGTTCTCTATTTCTTCTTCCCATGACCTTCCATATCTCTTTTTCTCTAGTGTCTTCATTCACCATCCAAGATGCTAGAGCCATTAACTACATATCTCCCATTGTAGGATTGGGGTCCCAAATATCCAGATTTGTTAGCACAAAGTTATGCACATAAAACTCTGTCATCTTTTCCTAATCAACCATGTTATCTTGCTTGTAGAAATTCATGAATTTCCTACAATCTTGGAAAGGTAGTGATCCATGGGAGGCTAGATTTTTTATTTGAAATAGAAGCCATTGTTCTTTGAGGTACACAACATATGATTCAAAGGGGAATCTATGCTGACGGGCTTCTATGCATAAGTCTACCATGGTGGCTACTTGCTCCTCTTTTTTCCGCAATTTCTCCTTCAGTGCTACATTCTCTGCATGTGCCTTCTGCAGCTACTCCTTCAGAATTATCTATTCGATTCTTTCCTCCACTCCTTGGTGATTATTCAATGATAATCGAGCTTGTGGGAGAAGTTTCTAGTTCTCTCTGATTGTTTTCAACTCTGGAATACCTAGAGGTCTACCTTTTTCTCTTTGTGCTAAGAGGAGCTATGGTGGAAACTATATTTTTGTATTGAGGGGATGTGGTGCTGCATTGTGAGTTTGTTTCTTGCCCACTTTCTGCTATCTCTATGACTTCTATGGCCATATATTCTATTTTTCTTTGGCTCTTTGTCGCTTCCTCTTCTTCTTCTAGTTCTTCTTGTTTATGGTTCTTCCTCTTCTTCTTTAAGCACTGCGTGCTTCCGTTAGTCTCTCTCAAAATTTTCAAACTAATGGTTTGGATGAGACGAAATTTTGTTTTATTAGATATCACAGCTAATTTTGGAGTGCTTCTATAACTCGGCTCAGATCTAGTTCTATTGTAGACATTTTTTTCCTTATCTTGTTAGTTCATGATGGAATGCGTGTTTCCTCCCCTCATTCTCCTCTACTCCACTTGATTTAAATTATTTTATTTTTCATGCCCAGGTGGCATGTACTTCCAGTTTTATTCCATTCATACCTCATGGTGGTGGCCGAGTTAACTGGCCACCTTTCCGCCCCTTAAAGTCTAAGTCTGCAAATTAATTATTGCTGGCTATTATGGATGTGTAGCAAGGGGTGAGAAGTTATAACTGAGTTTACCTGTTGTTTCCAAGGCGGTTGTAGGAGTGGGAGGTTGGAGACAAGCATTTTAGATTCTACGTTCTTCACCATATTCTTGTACTATGAATGAGCAGCTTGTTGAATGGGAAACTTCTTGAATGAGCTGCTAATCCTTGCTTGTTGTTTCTCTTTGTTGTGGATGTCGCGTGGGGTGCTTGAGATGCCATGGGTGGTGTAGGTGGTGTTGTAGCTCTAGAGATAGCCTTGAAGCCTTGGGTTACAAAATACCAATGCCCATGGACATATTAGAATCGAGTTTAATGTGAATATGTATGAGGGATGCCTCTGATAAAATATGGAATAAGAGAATAATGGTTTTGGTGGTGTTAGTGTCAGTCTTTGCAGCCTTCCTCCAGTGATAAAAAATGCTCTTACAAAGTGATTTTAAGATGTCAAGGTCAAATTTTGTCATTTCAATGAGTCTTCAAGCAAAATTTGGCCACTGGGCATTAGGTCTAGGGTTTTCTTTTACTCTTGTCAAATTTGTCCAAATGTCGGTCCATGTCACCATTCAGCTGAGTGTACCATCATTTAGAGGGTTTTCATCATCATGTCAGGTTCCAATGGGTCATTTTACACCTTGTTCATGCTTCAGTTGTGCCTAGGTAAGTGTTCATTTCCCTCTCCTAAGGTTTTGGAGGTAATTTCTCTTGGATGGTCAAATCATCATCAAAAATTGTATCCTGATGTTCATACACCTTCCCCTATCCTTAATTTACCTTATTAAACACTTCCCATCACTGAGATCCCCCAAATTCCCCATTTTCACACAAACCCTAGTTTCTTGCTACAACTTGGCAATTTTCTAGGCTAGGCCTGTGTTTTTCCCTTTTGGAACCCTTCCCCTCACTCAATCCCTAAAATTACACTTTCCCCTACTTCCTAACATCCCTCCTTACTTCCAAAAATTTTCTCAAGAATTTATAACCCCCTTATCCCCTTCATTTCGCTTCATTTCGACAAATCCCTTGTTCCACACATCGAGACAAATTTCACTCAAATGATTTTTCTGCGAAATAAGAAATGAATTTGGGAAAACTGAGAGAGGTTTTTGTCTAACATAGGCCAAGGAAGAAAAACCTCCTTCAATTTTTACACAGGTGTCATGGTTTTATAGAAATGTCAAAAATACCGTTCCCTCAAGAGAATTGAATGCAGCTCTGAAGTGACCTTGGGAAAATCAGGATTTCTCCTGGCTGGATTGGCCAAATGACTTGCTTGATGAGTCACATGATAACTAGACACAAATATATTTCCAATGAGCTATCATGAGCTCAATTTTGAGTTGAGTAAGACCTTCAAAAGTTGACTGCAACAGCACTCTGCCTTGAGGCAGCCTCAGTCTTCTCATTTTGACCAGTCTTGGGAGATTTGATTTTTGATAGGGTACATGAACTCCAAATTGAAACATTCCACTTGGGTTGGAAATTAGACTCAAGGAGATTTCCAGCGAGCTATCACATGCCCAATTTTGACATCGGGAAGGCCTTCAAAATCCTCCTGAAAAATGGTGCGGCGCATAGAAGAGTGGGCGCGGCGCATTGGGTTTGTGCGCGGCGCATTGGGCTGGTGCGCGGCGCATTGGGCCAGAACACAAGATTTTTGCCATTTATTTCACCCATAAAATTTTTCTCAGTCTCTCCTTGTTCAAGTGAGTCAAATCCACTTCCTCATTGCTCTTAAAAAGTGTTTGGTGTTGGTATGAAATTTTAAATGCGAAAAACTCAAAATCCTACTCTCATGTTGAGAAGTGCCTCCTTAGGTTTTTGCAACTGTTTTTGGCGTCAATCATTCCACCTCCCCACCTTGTTTTCCCATCTCCCATGATATCATTATTATATTTTATTTTCCTTATCCCCTTACATCCCCTTACATCCTAAGTGACTTATTCCTAAACCCCTTTTTCCTATCCCTAAGTCACTTCATTCCCTATCATTCCCATTTCCCCATCTCATTTGTAAAGTCCTCAAACCCCAAGTTCCCAAAAAATCAAGTGATTGTCCTTAAATTTTAAATCTCACTTGATTAAACCCAATTATCCCCACTACCCATATTTCTCACAGTCCCTCTCACATCATCATATATTTGGCATTGAATCAAAACAACCAAATTCTCATTCCTCATCTCATTCAAGCCAAAACACACCTTGTAAATTCCCATGGAGACGGATACTTATATGATCAAGACCATTAAAATACATGCACCTTGGAGGCAAACAAGGAGAATAAAATTCTCAGACACATGAAGAACCGTCATTGGGCGCCCACTCATGTTTGCAAAGTAAGAAATCAGGAAATTGAACGCTAGGTTGAGAAAGCATCGAGGAGGCAAAAAATGCACATTAGACTCCGAATCTTGGCGGATTCTTCCTTGGCCCAACATTGCATATGATGAGGGACCTTCAGTCAAAATTTCAGCAAATTTTGAGAAAATTTTGTCAATTTTGAATTTTTGGTCACAAAACAGATTTTTTTGCTCGACGCGCGCTTACGTTTGAGAGATCTTCTGGAGGAAAAATTTACATTTTTGGATTTTTTTATGAAAATTTATGCATGCTCAGGAATGTCCTAAATATTTCATCAAGTTCTGGCTGGCCTAAAGGCTCAAAAGCACCTTGAAAATGGCCTTTCTGCCACCTTTTGCACCAGTAGGAACCAGTCTTGGGAGATTGAAGTTTTGGAGGGGAAAATGAACTCCAAATTGAAAAATTCCACCTGCGTTGGATAGTAGACATCCAGAGCTTTCCAACAAGCTATCATGAGATCAATTGTGACTTCGGGAAGTGCCTCAAAAACAAGCTCAAAGTGGCGCGACGCATTGAGTTTTCTGGCGCGACGCATAGAGGATTTTGACCCAATTTTCACTTTTCAGCTCAGAAATTCGGCCAATTTGACTAGTTTTACTTTTGGATGTAATTATTGATATATATTGATGTAATTTTGTGACTATGGTGTAAATTTGGCTCATATGTACTTGTTCTAGAGGATTCATTCACTAAAAAGTGAAAATTAAGTGAATGGATCAGTTCCCTAGGATATAGAGGTAAGTTGTTTGGCCGCCTAGATTTCAGTTCCATGTTTAGAATTGGTTGAAACAACTCCTAGAAGGATGAGCTCGACCCCTAGAGGCATGGGAAGGGGTTAGGATGGTGTATATATTGTATTTTATGAGTCATTTTTAGGGTTGGATACTTGGGAATAGTTTGGCACTTCATTGTATATTCATTTCAGTATTTTTGGCAAAGGAAAGACTAGAGTTTTGCAGCATTTGTTGGGATCCTTATGGCTCTGAGTGTTGATGATGTTTTTCTTCATGTATCTGTAAGTTTCATTAATGTTATATGTATGCCATTTCCCTTCTTTTTGCTTCTGAATTAAACAAATGTGTAACTAAGGTATAATTCATTAGTTTGTTGGTGCTTTGCCTTAAACTTTTGTTTAGTTTTATATGTTTTCCTCCATTTGAAGAGGATCCTTGCACCTTCCTGCCCTCTTCATCTCCTCAGCAGTCTTTTCTATCCATTCATTGAATCTAAGACATTAATTCCATTGCCTTCCCTTCCCCAACTCGAACTCTGCAAGAAATTGGCCTCATCCCCAAGCCCAAAACTGCATTTCCCTTTTTCCAACAAAAAGCCCTAAAAAATCATTACAAACTCCTTGATTCATATACCAAGCCTATAATTAGCATTCATTTCAGTCATCTCAGACCCTATTAGTTATTTTAACTGAGTTTGACCCTGAGAGAGCCCTCTCCTGTTCTGGTATGGCTAGCTACCAGACTGAGCGTGGTTTGGTGTTACCCTGAATCCTGCCTTCCTTCAGCCTAAGGTGGATTTGGGAAATAACAGGTGGTTCAAGGATGGACAATACCTTGGAGTCGGTTCATGTGAATTCCCTATACTGTGAGAGGTCTCAGGAGGCTGTGAGGCTTGATAGCTTTCAAATGGGCCAAGTATAAAACAATGAGTAGAATCTTTAAAAATATGTAGAGGTGTTGAGAAAGAATGGAGAAGCAACCCACAAGAGACAGGCTTGAGAAATATATTATGAGCTGTTGGATGTATTGATGTGGAGCGTAGCTGAGGGTAGGATGTCGGAAGAAAAAGTGGAGTTAGCGGGACTTATTAACACTTAAAAGAGTGGATCAAAGGCCACGGGAGGGTTTTTTATGGTGTGGAAATGTAGTGGGGCCCAAAATCATATCGCACATCAAAAATCGAAAGATTTATGTGGGAACAGGTAGAGGTTAAATGTTATATTTTGTGAAGTGCGTAGTGCAGAGGTTAAATGTTAAAAGTTATGGTGAGAGATATGCGAGGGGAAGAAGTGATGTGGAAGATAGAGGTGGGTTCCTACCTGCACATCACAAATCATAATATTTATGTGTGTGCAGCGAAGGGTAAATGGTAAAAAGTGTGATGTGCGAAGTGCAATGGACGAACGGAGGTGGGGCTGCCCACACATCGCAAATCTCAATATTTATCTGTGAGCAGTGAAGGTTAAATGTTATATTTTTCAAATTGTGAAGTGTGGGGGCGAGGAAGGTGATATGGCATGGATAGAGGTGGGGTCCCACCCACAGATTGCATATCGCAAGATTTAGTAGCGCATGGCGGAAGGTAAGAGTTAAAAGACTTGCGTGGAGCAATGTGCGATGAGCAGGGGAATGAGTGACATGGCAGATGGATGAAGGGTTTCTTACGTCACTACGGGGGTGCTTTGGGGTACGAAAAACCCATCGGGGGTCTACCCCCGTAGCTATCATGAGCCGTAGATCTGTGGTCAGTGGACTTCTGGCGGAGTCAACTGTGGAGGCACCAATGCTGATAACCTGTGGGCTGTTGTGCCCGCAAGTTTCTGCTGATCTAAGATTATCATTTATTTCTTAACATTAGGGGAATTTTGAGGTCTAAAATGGGCCTCCTAAGGAAATTATAAAATAATAGTGGAAAAAATCAAATAAGATTTGATGACCTCAAATTTTAGAGTGAAAAATGGAAAAACTACTTTTTCAACTCATATTTTCAACTTATCTCCCAAATTTTTTACTCAAATTTCGAGCGAGAGTACTCATTGGATGCGAAATTCAATTCCCCATCCAAGGACTACCCATGTTGCATACTTTCGATGGGTCCTACTACACGAAAAATGAGAAATACATAAAACAACGTGATTACAATCACGTTTTTTATGTATTTCTCATTTTTCGTGTAGTAGAGTTCATCGAAAGTATGCAACATGGGTACTCCTTGGATGAGGAATTAAATTTCGCATCCAACGAGTACTCCCGCTCGAAATTTGAGTAAAAATTTTGGGAGATAAGTTGAAAATACGAGTTGAAAAGGTAGTTTTATTATTTTATTATTTTTTAATATTTTTACCCTTTTATTTAAAAAATGGTGAATCATCCCCCATGGTTGACATCATCATCTTGAATCCTATTGGTTGTTATAAAGTTTATTTTTGTTGTACATTTTTCTTAGGAGGCCCATTTTAGACCTCAAAATTCCCCTAATGACTCCAACCCGATTATTAGCACGGTTGTTAATCCATGAT
>JAXQQM020062521.1:0-51143 GCA_034641835.2 Pinus albicaulis
ATTATTGTTGGGATGTTATAGCTCAAGGATATCTAGGGCTTGAATCCCTTTGAAAAAACATGTAGGGCTCTGAAAATTAGAGTAATGGGGAAGAAATGGTCCTCAGAAGCCATGAAAGGATTGTTGGGTTTGGTCATCCTATCAAGAAGGTATATTTTGATTTATCAAAATTCTAATTTTAGCTATTTTATTTTTTTGGTATATATTTTTTTCTAAGTTTTGTTTAAAATTTTGTAGAGATTAGATAGAATTATAAGTTTGTTTTGTGTAATTGGGTCAATAGGCGCTCTATAGTCAGGTGCGGGGTAGATTATGGGGTGGATCTCAAGTAAGTAAACACCTGCTCTACAGTCAGGTGTGGGGTAGATTATGTGGTAGATCTCAAGTAAGTAAACATCATCTCTATAGTTCAGTGTGAGGGTAGATATATCTCAAGTAAACATGTTTAGATTATGTGGTAGATCTCAAGTAAACACATAAACTTAAACATTTATGAGCGTAGATAGATCTCAAGTAAATATGTAAATGTAAACATTTAACATGTAATGTTTAACCATAACATTTAACATTTTTTATCATGTGGGTCCTATTTAAAAATCAATCTAATTATTATTATGTATAAACACAATATAAATTTAAAATATGAAGAAGTTTACTAACACTCAAAAAAGAGGTATGGTAAATAAATAAAAATTTAAATAAACGAGAGTATGGTAAATAATATAACCTCTTTTTATGCTTACTTCAGAAGTATGGTAAATAAATAAAACCTCTCCTTATATTTACTCCATAAACCTTCTTATATTTAAGAACACTCAAAAAGGAGGTTTTATTTAGGTGAAGCCTATGGGCCAAATATAATATTTACCATCCTAGATCCATATTAACTCCGAATCTATCAATCCATATTAACTCTAAATCTATCAAGGGCCCAAACGGATCAAATCTCTGGAGGTGCAAACCTATTTTTTGAGTGAAAAACTTGAGGAAAGGTTTGCACCTAGAGAGATTTGATCCCTCTAGGCACTTGATAGATCCTGAGTTAAGATGGATCTAGGTTGGTTTCAGATGTGTGTGGAAAAGGAAATATGGATCTAGGCTAGTTTCAATAGTGTGCGTCAAAGGAAAATATATCTATAATATGAGGAACATATGATTAATTTTATCAATAATATGTAAATACATCTAATATTAATATAATCATTTTAAATATGCTAAATATGTCTGAGATTTATCTAGTCATTTTAATTTTAAATTTTCTTAGTAACCTCAGTTTGTTGAGATAATAAATATTGTAAAATAAATTAAATAATCAATTAAAAATTTTGAATGCAAAGTAACAATGTAATAATATTGAATGATAGAAAATGTGAATAATAATAATGTAGTCAATTACAAATAGTCTTCAATCTCGAACTATTTTCTTCTACTATTCTTATTGTCACCCTTGTTAGTGTTGTCACCTTTTCATATCTATTATATGAAAAGGACAGTTGGAATTGTAAACCATTAAAATATTTATCTTGAGTTGTTGTAGTAAACATCATACCTTCTTTCTCTTGCTCTGCAGTATTAATAGATGTTTAATTACTATAACACAAAAATCAATATACATTGTCAATATTTTTTTGTGCTTACAATAAAATCAATGTATCTAATGCAAGAAATCAAATAAGATTATAAAACAACATCTACACTGAAATCAATGCATATAATGCAATTAATCAAATATGATTAGAAATCAAAATCTACACTCAAATCAATGCATCTAGTGCAAGAAGGAAAATAGGATTAAAAACAACATCTACGCTGAAATCAATGCATCTAGTGGAAACAATCAAATAGGATTAGAAATCACCATATACACTGAAATCAATGCATTTTGTGCACGCAATCAAATAGGATTAGAAATAATCTACACTGAAATCAATGCATGTAGTGCAAGCAATCAAATATAATTAGAAATCAACATATACATTAAAATTAATGCATCTAGTATAAGCAATCAAATAGGATTAGAAATCGTTTACATTGAAATCAATGCATCTAGTGCAAGTAATAAAATGTCATTAGAAATAAACATATACACTAAAATCAATCCATCTATTGCAAACAATCAAATAGGATTATAAATCACCATATACACTAAAATAAATGCATCTAGTGCAAGAAGTATTCTTCCCTCTCTCCCCCCTCCATCTATATCTAAACCTCCCTCCATCTCTCCTTTTTTTATCTCTTTATCTCACCCTGCCAAACACACAAGCTCTCTCACTCCATATCTATCAATCTCTTTGTCCCTCCCTCCTTGTCTCCATCTACCGCTTCTTTCTCTTCACCTTCCATCTCTATCTCTATCTCCCTTTGTCTCTCTATATCAACCCTAAAACATACACTCTCTTTCTATCTATTAGTCCCTCCTCCTCTCCCTCCTGTTATCCTCTCTCCCTCACTCTCCATCTTCCTTATCTCTCTCTCTCTCTCTCTCTCTCTCTCTCTCTCTCTCTCTCTCTCTCTCTCTCTCTCCACATTTCACTCTCTACGTCTTTATTCTTACCTCCCTCTCTCTCCCCCTCCATCTTTGTCTCTCTTTCCCTACCTCTCTTCACTCTTTCTCTTTCTTTCTCTCCCACCTCTCCCTCTCTCTATCTTCACCTTACAAATTTGTTACAATATGCTTCTCTCTAGCCTTCTCCCCATCTCTCCTTTTTTGTCTCTTTATCTCACCCCCAAACATACACACTCTCTCTCCATATCTCTCTCCATCTCTCCCTTGTCACTCCCTCTCTGTCTCCACTACCCACTCTCTATGTCTTTCTTCTTCCATCCCTCTCTTCACATCCAGCTCCATCTCTCTATCCCTCCCTTTCCCCCCCTCCAACTCCATCTCTTTATCCCTCCCTCTCTCCTCCTCTCTTTCAAGTCACCTCTCTTTTCCTTCCTCTCTCTTGCCCCATCTCTCTCTCTCCCTCTTACCCCTACAATCATCTATCTTCCCCCATCACTCTCTTCCCCTCTCTTAATTCCTCTCTCTCGCCTCCCTATATATCCCCCCCACCTCTCTCTCTCTCTGCTCTCCAATCCTCGCTCTTCCCCCATCACTCTCTCTCTCTCTCTCCAACTATGTTACTATATCCCTCAATTTCTCCTTCTCTCTCCTTCTCTCCCCTTTTGTCTCCATCACTCATCTATTAATCTCTCTATCCCTCCCTCCCTCTCTCCATTTATCTCTTCTTCCCTCTCTTCACCTGCCATCTATATCTATATATCCCTTTGTCTCTCTATATTACCCCCAAAACATACACTCTCTTTCTCCAATCTATATATCTATCACTCCATCCTCCTCTCCCTCCCTCGATCTCTCCTCCCCTTCTCTCCCTCTCCCCTTATTTTATCTCTCTTCCCTCCTATTGTCCTCTATCCCTTTCTGTCCATATTCATTATCACTCCCTCTCTCTATCTTCACCTTTCTCTCTCTATGCATATCTTCTTACCTCCCTCTCTCTCCCCATCCAACTCCAACTCTCTGTCTCTCTCTCTCTCCAACTCTGTTACTATATGCCTCGCTCTCTTCTTGCTTCCCCCTTCTCTCCATCTCTCCTTCTTTATCTATTTATCTCACCCCCAAACATACAAACTCTCTCTCCATCTGTCCCTTGTCACTCCCTCTCTCTCCACTTCTCACTCTATGCATTTCTACTTCCCTCCCTCTCTCCCCCTCCAACTCCATCTCTATATCCCTCCCTCTCTCCTCCTCCTCTCATCCTTCCTCCCTCTCCCTTTCTCTCCTACCTCCCTCTCCCTTCTCTCTCTCTCTCTTTCTCTCTCTCTCTCTCTCTCTCACACTCCGATCCTCTCTCCTTCTCTCTCTACCACATCCATCTTTATGTCTCCCTCTCCCTAAGTTACCCTTCTCTACCTTTCTCACTCCTCTCCCTCTCTCTCTTCATTCCTCCTCTCCCTTCACCTTCAGCTATTTCTCCACCTCTATCATATGGCTTTGTTCTTCCCTCCCATATATATCTAGAGTTAATATATATATCGCGATATATTAATTACGTCGTAAGGCGTTATTATTTGAAAACAACTTTCCTAATTGCCTTTCTGTCCTAATATGTACCATTAGATCCTATGTTAGACGATTAGATTATGCACAGCCATTGATTAACACTAACAGGTGGCGACAGTTTCAAAGCAGTTGCAACCGTCTTCCATATTCTACTTCCCACATGATGTCTCTATGGTTTCTGGATGTCCACATGAACAGGCTTGGAGGTCTTCCAGAAGATCTTGAGAACCTTATGAATCTGGAATACTTGGATATCAGCAGCAATTTTAGCTATCTTGCGGCTCTGCCGGAATCCATAGGCGGTCTCACGTCTCTCAGCGAGTTAAATATCAGTGACAATCAGATAACTGTGCTGCCAAATTCTATTGGACGCCTGGAAAAGTTACAGTGTCTGAAGGTAGAAGGGAATCCTCTGGTTATACCACCTCCCAAAGTAGTAGATCACAGTGTGGACGCCATTAAAGAATACATGGCAAACCGGCTAAATACCTTCCCTGCGGAGAAAAAATGTGGAATGAAGAAGGGGCGTCAATCGTGGCTGCAAAAAATGATATTCAGGAAATGGATTAAATTTGGAATGCCATGCTCCGATGTTGGAAGAGCTTTGTCATGGCAGAAATACTGACCTCGATCTGGCCAACAGGACAGTACTGCTTTTTCTATAGTGTTAATCATTTTTCCTTATTATGGTGTTAATCATTTTTCCTTATATACAAATATTTGACATGGCAGGGGTCGTTTGATAATCATGAGAGCCTTGTGTCCGCTTTGAAGAAATTTGATGTTGTGATTTGCGCCATGGCTGGAAACCACATTCGCAGTCATGAAATTCTTCAACAGCTGAAGCTGGTGGAAGCCATTAAAGAAGCTCCCAACATCAAGGCAAAAGCAACTTGTAATCTAAGTTCTTAATATATATATGTGGGGGGATTATTTGCAATAATAATTATTTACTTGTGATTAATGTGTGCAGAGATTTCTCCCATCCGAATTTGGCATAGATCTGGACAGAATGGAAGATGCAATGGAACCAGGAAATGTGACTTTTAATCACAAAAGAGAGGTCAGGCGCGCCATCGAAGTAGCAGGGATCCCATATACATACATATCTGCAAAATTCTTTGCAGGATATTTCAGAAGGGGATTGGCACAGCTTGGTCGCGTAACGCCCCCTGCAGATCGAGTTTGCATCTATGGAGACGGGAATACCAAAGGTAACTGATCTTTCTTTCTTGATAGGAATTTTATGACCTTTAATTTTATTTTTCCTGTTTTTTTTTTATAGAAATGGTTTTTTTTATTGAAAAATATTAACGTAGATAATTGTATTATATGAGTTTTGAAAATTGATAAAAAAAAAACAAAACAACAAACCATACCCACAGCACAAATTTAGCAACAATTTATAAATTACTTATAACAATATTCAGGAATCACTAATCACCAATGACTACTGTATAGTGAATAGTATGTATGTCTTCGTAGACTTAGCAGCTTAGTAGTTAAGCAGTCAAATTGTTGAGAGGAAACAAGGGGGTCTGCTTAGCAGTTAAGCAGTCAAATTGTTGAGAGGAAACAAGGGGGTCTCATTCACCAATTTGGTGTCTGGCTTGGCCCTGACCTTAAAATTGGATTATTATTATTATTATATCAACCTCAACACTTCAACATTAGATTATGAGATATTAGGGAATTTATTAAAATATTTGTATAAAAATTGTAACTAAGAACATTGTTTATTGAGATTATAAATTTAAAAAAATCAGAATATTAGAGTGTTTGAATTGTTTTTTGGATAGTGGAAATAGATTCAGCACCATCTAAAATCTTTGACACTCAAAATAAATATATAGACACCTAAAATACTAAGGTTTGACACATATAACTCAAATTTTCAAAAGTTTCTACTTAATTTTATCATAATTTTGCTAAAATTTCTATTTTATTCTAACCTAATTTATGAGTTATTTAGACTATGCTTTAATTAAACGTTATATGACATATTATTTTATAGCTATTTGGGTGGATGAAGATGATTTAGCAACTTATACAATAAGGACCGTGGACGATCCTCGCACTTTGAACAAAACCCTCTACATTCGCCCTGCTGCTAATGTCCTGTCTCAGAAAGAGGTGGTACAAATATGGGAGAAATACACAGGAAAAAATTTGGACTAAACATACCTGTCAAGCAACGACTTCTTCAAACTTATGAAAGGTAATTTATAATATATTTGTTTTCCCATTTTGATTAATATTATGATTTCACCTCTCTTAATATATATATATATATATATATATATCCATGCAAGAATATTAAAGTCATTAATATGAATATGAATGCTGGATGCAGGGAGAAGTTTGGTGGAACAGATTGGTATGACTCATTTTTACCACATATTCTATGAGGGTTGCCTCTCTAATTTTGAGATTGGGGACTATGGAAGAGAAGCGACTGAGCTTTACCGAGATGTCCAATACACTAGTGTTGAAACGTACCTCAAGTATTTTTTATAAATCCCGTTTATTTCGTTGTACCATTAAATGAAGAAATCATCTTTAAACACCAATTGGAGTTTAAACCAAGATTTTATGGTTGGAATTCATTTATAAGTTTTTATTCGAAGATTGTTTATTTTTCATTTTTTTTCAAGAATGTTTTCATGGGATACATAGTCTTATCGTATTGGATTACAAAATCAGTGAAACTAAATTTCTCACTTTAATCATTAGATCACATTTTTAAGAATAGATTTTTTTTCTTCTATACATTTGTTGTTAAAAATACATGTTAATAACAAACTATTCCACCTAACCAATATGTTGACAACAAACCTCCCTACCTAACCATTGGACCACATCTTCAAAATTATATTTTTTATCTTCAACACATTTATCACTAAAACTACATGTTAACAACAAACCTCCTCACCTAATCATTGAATCACATGCTCAAGATTAGATCTTTTATCTTCCATACATTTGTCCTTATAATTACATGTTAACAACACTACTTTCTTTATACATAAATGTTCTGGAATTATTTTGAACAATTTTATAATTAAAAATCAAAGTTCTAGATTTTAGTATAAATTTTATTTTATTTATTTTTAAATATTTTTTCTAATAAAAATTATAATATTATTTATAAAAAATAAAGTAATAAAAAATATATTTTTTAAAATATTATTAAAATCTCGACATCAATTTAAAATATCAAAATTGAATTACAAATTTTTACTATCATTTTAATTAAAATCTCTACATCAAAATTCAATTACAATTTTATATCATTATTTACTTATGTTTATGTTAAATTGGAGTTTATATATTATTATACCTATCTCAACATGTATTATGCAATAAATATTAAATTGACTATATGTTAATTTAGTCAAATAAAATATTTTACAATTTTATAAAATATAACTTTGTAAAATATTTTTTAATTTTTATTGGCTTGGATTTGAAATCAATATAGAATTTCAGACATCTATGAATGTCACAAATATTACGCCACAAAAAAAAAAAAAAAAAAAATCTTTTTACCATACAAAAAGAATTAACTTTTCGTTCTACTCAGTGTTTAATGCAAGGAGAAGTAACATTTACTGTGTTGGCAATACAAGGCATTATCTAACTCAGCAATAATTTATGTCTCGTGTACAAACCAAAGCTTTCAAAGGTTATGCAAATATAAATAGTTTACTAACTTGATTTGTGTGCTCATAAGGTTCACCACATACCATACTTCCCTAGCGCATTTAACGAATAAACTTAAGTCTGGTTGTAACATATGCATTGTTGGAAGTCCCTGGAGGATTCTCATTATGGTTAACGCATGGGGTAAGCTTGAAATTGCAACAGGCTTGGCACGCACAATTTATTATGGCCTTGTTTTCAGATTTATTCTTTGCGCCACCTGGCAGAACATTCATTCCATCCGTCCGGATGGCATCTCCATTCACTCTCGGCAGTCTTTGATCCTCCCGCCAAGTTTGGCTGCGCTAATCCTTGGATCCTCAAACCCTCCGGCATTCACTCTTACTGCAATCGGAGTGTTAAACGAGGTTTGGGTTTCCTTGAATATTGCTTGGTGCTCTCAGAATTATAATTTTCTGTCTATGTTTCAGTGGTCAGGCATAGCAAACTCCGTCCTGATGTATATAATAGATCAAGACTACCAGGTAAATTGTTGTGGTTTAACTATCTCGTTTTGTTTTATTTTTATTTACTTTCTCCCTGCGAATGCTTGGTTTATTTTTCGGATCTGATGTTTTGCTCATTCCGGGTATTTTCTCAGGTTGGCTATCCACACTGCAGCTCCAGCCAGCTGCAGGAAGGTCTACCATCCGGCACCCAACTTCCTCGGGACTATGGTAAGAAACTCATTCTTCCTTCGTCCAACTGGGTCTGTTCAGAATCGACCTCTGCAAACCCTCATTCTTTATTTTTATTTTTTGTCTTCGAATAGCATTCTAATCTTTGTTTCCTCACTGATTCCGCAGGCGAAAGGAAAAGGGTTCAACCTCTTGCCAGGTAGCTTCCTCTCCAGGAATAGGCGCTAAGGTTTTTTTTATAATCGATGCTCTCAAATCTCTTATTTGAGGTTTACTGACTAGTTCGTGTTGCTCATGGAAGGTAAGTGGGTTCACGACCTTCCAGTTGTGTTTTCTTGGTTATTTTACCCCAAGCAAATTCACGGCTAATAAATGGTCTTCCTGCACAGGTATTTAACCCTTCCAAGGGTGCTTAACTTCTTCCACTCGCCCTGTCGACGGTTACAGTTTTTCGGACTTCGGCTGCAATAGATTGTGGCCAGGGCCTTGAGTCGTTTAACTAGGGTTTGTTAGGTTTTCTCCTTAATGATGGCTAGGTGGCTATCACTACTTCCATATGCAGACTGATAGCGTTTGGGGTTTTTTCCCAAGGTTGAATTCTGAAGTATTAATGAACTTTACTGTTTTTTAGCATATTTTCAAAATGGGTCCGTTAATAATTTTCGGCCCGGTTTGTTTGTTAAGAGTAGAGTCATTGCACAATATACAGTGGCTAACTGTGTTAAATGTGTGACCTTTCATGCTTTATAATCATATGGTAATGAATTCTGGTACTGGACCGTCCTGCATGTAATATTATTCAGGTTTTTTCCTTTTTATGCATGTCAATTTATCTCCAGAAAGTTACTTGATGATTTCTGTTATGTTCTAGATTTTCCTATTTCGGTTATTTCCTGCAATACCCCTGGTGCAATGATTTCTCTTCTTTTGTTATGTAATTTTATGAGAATATGACAAACCAGTGTTGCCATACGTCGGCAATGTACAGGCTATGAGGTTTCAAATCCTTTCATGGAGGAGATTTGCTTATTTCTACTTCGTTTCTGTCTTTAAATGCTACAGTAGCTATTAGTTTTCCCAACGTTTGGTGTTGTTTCAAGTAGACTGGTTAATATATATTCTCCATTTAATTTCTCGCTACCCGCAAGCTATCATTACATGCCATTAGAGTGGGAATGTTGTTTGTTTTCTTCTCAGTTTTCTGGTGCGCTTGTCCTTATTTTCTTTATTTCAAGAAATAAACAGAAGTTCCCAAGTTTGTTCTAGTACAATTTTAGAAACTTCAGCATAGAGAGATATTAAAGTGATACAAATACTTCATAACTTATTTAGATTTATCACCAGAACTACCCAGAGTACTTTTCCGAAATTTGACAGTAAGAAACAAGTGCATTTCTCTAGTTAACAGTACTTTTAGATTAACTTTCTAGTTTGCGCAGAACACGTAGAAACCTTCATCTGTTAGATAGTAACATTCAATGATATTTACCTGGTTAGCATTAACACTCTGAAACATATAACTGGTTAACAATATCACTCAGATACTTATATATATATATATATATATATATATATATATATATATATATATATATATATATATGTTTAACAACAACACTCAGAGACTTATATATCTGGTTAACAATAGCACTCAGAAACTCATATATATTTGGATAACAATAACACTCAGAGTATACTTATCTGAGTTTAAGAAATCTTTTCAGCTGATGTCCTCCCAACCTTCAAGGGAGGCTATTACATCCTCCACTTGCCCCCTAGCTCGAGAATCTGGACGGTGCCACGGGTTAACAGTGGAGATGCCTCTGCTGTGACCTCTGGATGGCCAATCCAGTCACCAACAGAATATCTAGACTCTCAAGGGATTCAGTAAGCTAATTTCCAATGGACCTTTCCAGCTCAAGAAAATGCTTCTCCCTCTTTTTCCCAAAATTCACAGAACCCCCACCCATTTCCAGGATTCTCTTTTTATCCTCAAGGGATGGGTAACTGTATCTCCAACTGTCCCCAACCACCTCCTATTCTTAGAAAACTTTTACTAACAAATTTTTAAATATTTCCTTTTCATTTGCTAATCCTCCTATTTAATAATTTTCATTAACATAATTGATTTCTTGTTTTTATCCCAAAACAATGTCTCAAGTCTTTTACCAGAATTAAAATAATAATTTTCTTTTAACTAGTACATACTAGTTAATATTAACGAGGCTGTTACATCTCCCCCCCTGAGAGTAACACCGTCCTCGGTGTTTTCAGCCCATCTCTGCGAAAATTTTCGGGTAGGCCTCCTGCATGAATATTTCATCCTCCCAAGTAGCCTCGTCCCGTCCAAAGTGCTTCCACTGCACTTTCACCTGGACAACTACTCTTTTGCGGAGTTCTATCTCTCTTCGATCAAGTATGCATTGTGGCTCGACCAGAAACTCTCCATCCGGTTCTACTTGAAAAGAAAAGTGTTTTCAGTTAGTACTCTTATATTTTAATCAAATTTTCCAGTTAGGGCTTTCTTTCCTACTCTTTTCCCTACCTGAACATTCTGCCAATGAATTACATGTTTTTCATCATGTACATATCTCTTTAACAAGGATACATGGAACACATTGTGTACTTGAATATGGCTGGGCAAAGCCAATCTATAGGCTACCGGTCCCACTCTTTCCATTATTTGGAAAGGGCCACAGTATCGGGGAGCCAGTTTGGCACAAGAGGTCCACCTCAAAGTGCTTCTTTTCGGCTTAATCCTTACGTATACACGGTCCCCTACCCTGAATTCATGGTAGGACCTTTTCTTGTCTGCATAAGTCTTTTGTCTATCTTGTGCAGCCTTCAGATTCTGCCTTACCCTTTTTACCTCAGCTTCCATTTCAGCCAACATTTCCGGTCCTAATAACATTTTTTTCTCGGGACTACTCCAGTTTATAGGTGTATGACACTGCCTTCCTTATAACGCTTCAAAGGGACTCATTTTCAGAGATTCTTGATATTCGTTTTTATAAGCGAACTCCACAAGACACAGATAATCTTCCCATTTGACTGGCTGCTACATTACATACATGCGCAGCATATCTTCCAGAACTTGATTTACCCGTTCTTTTTGCCCATCCTTTTTAGGGTGATATGCTGTGCTAAAGTGTATCTGTGTTCCCAATCCAGAGAACAAGGTCTTCCAAAATGAAAATGTAAACTTGACATCTCGATCTGAAATCAAAATCTTTGGCATGCCATGTAGTCTAAAAATTTCCTTCATGAATATATCTGCAATCTGTACAGTCTTGTAAGTGGACTGCACAGGTATGAAATGGGCAGATTTACTTAATTTTTCCACCACTACCATAATCGAATCATTCTGCCTCTTTGTCCGGGGTAGACCTGTGATGAAATCTAGAGAGATGACTTCCCATTTCCACTCAGGAATAGGTATAGGCTGCAATAGCCCTGCAGGGTGTTGATGCTCCACCTTAACCTGCTGGCATTCCAGAAATTTGCTTAGATATTCTATAATATTCTTACGCATGCCTGGCCAATAATATACCTTTCTTATTGCAGTGAGCATCTTTTGATATCCCGGGTGACCAGTGTAATTGCTGCGATGGAATTCATTAAGGATCAACTCCTTAAGGTTCGCACGATTTGGCAGATAGATTCTTCCGTGAAAGGTCATCACTTGATCTCCATTCCTTCCCCATTCTGATGATCTGCCTTGCTTCCTATAATCCTCCATTTGCTGCCACAGGAATTTGTATTCAGGGTCCTTCTGGGCTTCTTCTTTTAGTTGATCTGTCAATCGGCTTTCTGATTGACTGAAATACATTGCATAAATTCCATGCACTTTTCTGCTCAAAGCATCTGCAACACGATTTTCTTTTCCTTTAATGTGTTGTATATCCATGTCAAATTCACTCAAGAAGGCATTCCATCTGGCCTGTCGAGAGTTTAAATCCGCTTGCTTGAAATAATTGGTCAAGCTACTATGGTCAGTTTTAAGTACAAACCTTTTACCGAGCAGATAATGCCTCCACACTCGGAGGGCATGAACTACTGCGGTAAGCTCTAAATCACAAGCAGAATATTTTTGTTCATATTCTTTCAGCTTCCTAGACTCATATGCTATTACCTTTCCTTCTTGAGTTAATACTGCACCAACTCCTTCCTTGCTGGCGTCAGTACACAGCATATAGTCTTTATTGGGGTCAGCCACCCTCAGAACTGGTGCTGTGGTTAAGAGCTGTTTCATCTTTTCAAATCTGTCCTGGCATTCCTTCGTCCATTTGAAAGGCTTTCCTTTCTTTTGCAAGGACGTAATAGGATAGGCAATCTTAGAAAACCCTTCGATGAACCGCCTGTAATATCCCGCCAGACCCATAAATGATCTAATGTCCGCCACATTCTGTGGTACTTGCCATTCCATAATGGTTTTAATCTTTTTAGGGTCCATGGCTATTCCTTCAGCTATCACAACTTGACCCAAGTATTGGATTTCTGATTTAAATAAGTCGCACTTGCTGAACTTAGCATAAAGATGATGCTTCCTCAGCATTTCCAATACTATTCTCAGATGTTCCTTATGTTCTTCCTCGCTTTTTGAGTATATCAATATGTCATCTATGAAGATCAGTACAAAGTTATCTAAAAATTGATGAAAAATGCCATTCATCAACCTCATAAAGGTTGTTGGCGCATTTGTCAATCCGAAGGGCAGTACCACAAACTCATAGTGCCCATATCTAGTGCGGAACGCTGTTTTGCAAATATCCTCATCCCTGATCCGAATCTGATGATATCCGGACCTCAAATATATTTTAGAGAACACCTTAGCACCTCTCACCTGATCGAATAAATCATCAATTCTGGGTAGAGGGTATTTATTCTTAACAGTTAGCTTGTTCAGTTATCGGTAGTCCATACACATGCGTAAGGTTCCATCCTTTTTTCTAACAAAAAGAACTGGTGCTCCCCAAGGAGACACGCTTGGGCGAATATACCCTTTATCTAACAATTCTTGCAGTTGTATCTTAAACTCAGTTAGTTCTGGTATATTCCTTCTATAAGGTTCTCGTGACACCGGAGAGGCTCCGGGCAACAATTCAATGGTGAAGTCGATATCCCTTTTGGGTGGCAACCTAGGGATGTTTTCTGGAAAAACATCCAATAATTCCTGTACTACAGGAATATCTTCCATATTTGGAGCCTTTCTCTTGGATTCTGCGTATCCTACTTGAATTGCGTACAGCTGACACCCTTTTCTGATACATTTGCCCATTTGAGATGCTGTTATGGGGCATAATTGTACAAGCTTTTCAATTCCTTTGATTTCCTTACGCATGCCATATTGCATTCTGTAGTAAATTTTCTTTTCTTTGCAGTCCACAAGGGTCCAATGTTTCTCCAACCAGTCCATTCCCAATAACACATCATACGATCCTAGTGGTAAAATATTTAAATCTGCTTGTATCTGTTGTTTTTCCACTTCCAGTGTACAATTAGAAATTTTTGCAGTGACTTTACATTTTGCCCCAGTAGCTAATTGAACTAACCATGAGTTCTTAAATTTTTGTTCTTTTAGTTTGCATAATTCCACTATTTTAGGACTTACATAACTTAAACTTGCTCCAGGGTCTATTAAAATCGAAACAGGTTTAGTTAGTATAGTACCTTCCAATTCAATCATAGTGGGCTGGAAATCAGCCTGCCGATCCTCCAAGGCTGCATTTATGCAAGGTATATTTCGCGCCATGTCCCCCACTATAGATGCATCCTACAAATTTTCTACAGCTTCATTTTTGTGTCGTTGGGGACAGTTTTTGTAGTAATGAGCCTCCCCACAGCCCCAACACTGTAGGGGAGGTTTTGAATTCTGTCCCTGCTCCGGCTTGCTGGAAGCCTCAATGGGTTTCTCCTCCACTGGCCACTTTATCCTTTGATGGTTTTACCAAACTTCTTGCCAACAACATTCCGTGCCGAGCCTTTAATGTTACTACTTTTACCATTTTTAAAAGTGGAGCTACTTTTCTGATGTTTCCTTGGCTGCCAGCTTTTCCCACCATCACCCTTGGCCTTGTTCTGCTGGTAGCACATTCATGCTTTACGAATTACCACATCCATGGTCTATGGGTTGACAAATTCTATCCGGTCCCTCATTGGGGTGGGTAAACTGCTTAAGAACCTCTGCACCTTGGCTTTTTCCTCCCGAAGGTAAGGAACGTAATGTAATAGGGAGGTGAATTTCGTAACATATTCATCCATGGTCATCTGCCCCAGTCGAAGGTCATGAAAATCCTTCGCTTTGTCATCATAAAATCTCTCTGTTAAATACTTGTACTTAAAGTATTGCTGAAACTGTTCCCACGAGAGATCTCGCTCATCAATGCTGCGTACATTTTTCACCTCCTCCCACCACAGAGTGTCTTTTTCTCGCAGTTGATAAATAGCCAATCTTGCCTTCAAATTGTTGTTGTATTCATATACCTGAAAATACTTGTTTATGTTGATTAACCAAGCTTCGACCACCTCCTTCGCCTCACCGTCAAAGGTTGGTGGCTTAATTTTACGAAATTCCCCTTGCAGTTCCACTTTCTGGCTTTTATGATCTTGCTGATCGAACAGATTTCCTGATTCTGCCTCATTATAATTTTTGTTTTTACTCTTTTGAGAGGGACTCTTTTCGTTTCTACCAGTAGTATCATTTTTGGTTTGATGTTCTTCTTGTTCCATGGATAATTCCTTTTCCGCACTAGGATGTTCCATCTCCTGGTTTTGCTTATCAGATAAACTTTTCAGAATCTTTTCTTGATCCTGTAACAACCTCTCATTGTCCCTCCAGACTCTTAACATTTCTTCTTGTAAATGCAGTACTGTACTTAGCAAGAATGCAGTTTGCTGCTGCTGTTCCTCCAACAGTCGACTCGTTTTCTGGTGTTGTTCCACGGTTAATTGAACCCACATTTCCGGATTCATGACTGTAGGAACTGGGGTTTCCTCTGGTTGTGACTGAGTTGCTGCAACCTCTCTCATTTCTCTTGCTTCTCCTTAGTGCACTCTTCACATACACAGCTTCACTGTTAGTAGACCGCTTACGATTCCAGTGTAGAAACTTGGCTCTGATACCACTTGTCATAAATATTACACCCAAAAAAAAAAAAAAAAAAGTTTCTTTTTACCATACAAAAAGGATTAACTTTTCGTTCTACTCAGTATTTAATGCAAGGAGAAGTAACATTTACTGTGTTGGCAGTACAAGGCATTATCTAACTCAGCAATAATTTATGTCTCCTGTACAAACCAAAGCTTTCAAAGGTTATACAAATATAAACAGTTTACCAACTTGATTTGTGTGCTCGTAAGGTTTGCCACATACCATACTTCCCCAGCGCATTTAACGAATAAACTTAAGTCTGGTTGTAACATATGCATTGTTGGACATCCTTGGAGGATTCTCATTATGGTTAACGCATGGGGTAAGCTTGAAATTGCAACAGGCTTGGCGCGCGCAATTTATTATGGCCTTGTTTTCAGATTTATGCTTTGCGCCACCTGGCAGAACATTCATTCCATCCGTCCAGATGGCAACTCCATTCACTCTCTGCAGTCTTTGATCCTCCTGCCAAGTTTGGTTGTGCTAATCCTTGGATCCTCAAACCCTCCGGCATTCACTCTGACTGCAATCGCAGTGTTAAACGACATTTGGGTTTCCTTGAATACTGCTCGGCGCTCTCAACATTATGATTTTTTGTCTATGTTTCAGTGGTCAGGCATAGCAAACTCTGCCCTGATGTATATAATAGATCAAGACTACCAGGTAAATCGCTGTGGTTTAACTATCTCATTTTGTTTTATTTGTATTTACTTTCTACCTGCGAATGCTTGGTTTATTTTTTGGATCTGATGTTTTGCTCATTCCGGGTATTTTCTCAGGTTGGCTATCCATGCTGCAGCTCCAGCCAGATGCAGGAAGGTCTACCATCCGGCACCCAACTTCTTCGGGACTACGGTAATAAACTCATTCTTCCTTCGTCCAACTGGGTCTGTTCAGAATCGACCTCTGCAAACCCTCGTTCTTTATTTTTTTTTTGTCTTCGAACAGCATTCTAATCTTCGTTTCCTCACTGATACCGCAGGCGAAAGGAAAAGGGTTCAACCTCTTGCTAGGTAGCTTCCTCTCCAAGAATAGGTGTTGTGGTTTTTTTTATAATCGATGCTCCCAAATCTCTTATTTGAGGTTTACTGACCAGTTTGTGTTGCTCATGGCAAGTAAGCGGGTTCACGACCTTCCAGTCCTGTTTTCTTGGTTGTTTTACCCCAAGCAAATTCACGGCTAATAAATGGTCTTCCTGCATAGGTATTTAACCCTTACAAGGGTGCTTAACTTCTTCCACTCGCCCTGTCGAGGGTTACAGTTTTTCGGACTTCGGCTGCAATAGATTGTGGCCAGGGCCTTGAGCCGTTTAACTAGGGTTTCTTAGGTTTTCTCCTTAATGATGGATAGGTGGCTATCACTGCTTCCATATGCAGACTGATAGCATTTGGGTTTTTTTCCCAAGGTTGAATTCTGAAGTATTACTGAATTGTACTGTTTTTCAGCATATTTTCAAAATGGGTCCGTTAATAATTTTCGGCCTGGTTTGTTTGTTAAGAGTAGAGTCATTGCACAATATACAGTGGCTAACTGTGTTAAATGTGTGACCTTTCATGCTTTATAATCATATGGTAATTAATTCTGGTATTGGACCATCCTGCATGTAATATTATTCAGGGTTTTTCCTTTTTATGCATGTCAGTTTATCTCCAAAAAGTTACTCGATGAGTTCTATTATGTTCTAGATTTTCCTGTTTCAGTTATTTCCTACAATACCCCTAGTGCAATGAATTCTCTTCTTTTTTTATGTAATTTTATGAGAATATGATAAAGCCAATGTTGCCATACGTCAGCAATGTACAGGCTATGAGGTTCTAAATCCTTTCATGGAGGAGATTTGCTTATGTCTACTTCGTTTCTGTCTTTAAATGCTACAGTAGCTATTAGTTTTCCCAACGTTTGGTGTTGTTTCAAGTAGACTTGTTAATATATATTCTCCATTTAATTTCTAGCTACCCGGAGGCTATCATTACACGCCATTAGAGTGGGAATGTTGTTTGTTTTCTTCACAGTTTTCTCGTGCGCTTGTCCTTATTTTCTTTATTTCAAGAAATAAACAGAAGTTCCCAAGTTTGTTCTAGTACCATTTTAGAAACTTCAGCATAGAGAGATATTAAAGTGAAACAAATACTTCATAACTTATTTAGATTTATCACCAGAACTACCTACAGTACTTTTCCGAAATTTGACAGTAAGAAACAGGTGCATTTCTCTAGTTAATAGTACTTTTAGATTCACTTTCTAGTTTGCGCAGAACACTTAGAAACCTTCATCTGTTAAGCAGTAACATTCAATGATATTTACCTGGTTAGCATTAACACTCTGAAACATATAACTGGTTAATAATATCACTCAGATACTTATATATATCTATTTAACAACAACACTCAGAGATTTATATATCTGGTTAACAATAACACTCAGAAACTCATATATATCTGGATAACAATAACACTCAGAAACTTATGAATATATCTGATTAACAATAACACTCAGAGTATACTTATCTGAGTTTAAGAAATATTTTCAGCTGATGTCCTCCCAACCTTCAAGGGAGGCTATTACGTCCTCCACTTGCCCCCTAGCTCCAGAATCTGGACGATGCCACGGGTTAACAGTGGAGATGCCTCTGCTGTGACCTCTGGATGGCCAATCCAGTCACCAACAGAATATCTAGACTCTCAAGGGATTCAGTAAGCTAATTTCCACTGGACCTTTCCAGCTCAAGAAAATTCTTCTTCCTCTTTTTCCCAAAATTCACAGAACCCCCACCCCTTTCCAGGATTCTCTTTTTATCCTCAAGGGATGGGTAACTGTATCTCCAACTGTCCCCAACCACCTCCTATTCTTAGAAAACTTTTACTAACAACTTTTTAAAGATTTCCTTTTCATTTTCTAATCCTCCTATTTAATAATTTTCATTAACATAATTGATTTGTTGTTTTTATCCCAAAACAATGTCTCAAGTCTTTTACCAGAATTAAAATAATAATTGTCTTTTAACTAGTACATACTAGTTAATCTGAACGAGGTTTTTACAAAGAAACTTTGGAGTTGACTTATTGTAAATTAGAACAAATCCAAACTTTTAACTTAACACAAAATTTACATCAAATTATTGTAAGGACATTTTATGATAGAAAGAAAAAAAATTAGTTTAATGAATAATTTCTTTTTTAAATACATAAACATTAAATTTTTTGGTGGATAAGCATAAAATTTTTATTTATAATAAAATTTATATCATAAAATTAAACTCCACACAAACCAATTAATTTATATTACATGGATAAAAAACTATATAAAAAAAAGGAAAATAACTATTTATATATTTTTAAATATTACATTTTTGTGCTACTATGCTCTCCAACCAAATATGATAGAAATGTTGTAATGTCATGTTTAACATTTTGACTATGTCAAATTACACAAAATTAAAAATAAAAGTAAATTAAATAAAAATATTGACATAATGTAATGAACATTTAAATTAGGTTAAAATACAATAAAAGATAAAAATAATAAATAAAATAATGATAAACTATAAATACATCCCATGATATCGACCTATGGTATTCATGTGGAATTTAGTTTCTTTATGGGGGGAACTAAGATGACCTAAATCAATCTTAACCAAGGGTTAAAAAGGGCCCAAATGTCTCTTATCCATAAAATTGACGATTAAGATAACTCTATGCTTTATGTTCAAATGACAGGTGAAGGCAGATTTACCGTACTTAAGAGCTTTTCAGTAGTCTCTTATGAAGTACAACATGTCATAGTGATAAGTTTTTATTCCATTAAATAATTCTAGTTGTACAGTAGAGTCAGAGTTCTAGGAGTAGTATCATAGGAATTCAACATTGAGAATGTGATAGAAGAAAATAATTTCGTGGAAGGGTGAAGTATGCCAAACTTTGTCATAAAAACCAAGTGCATCATTCATGCAGAAAAAAATAGTCAGAGTTCTAGGAGTAGTATCATAGGAATTCAACATTGAGAATGTGATAGAAGAAAATAATTTCGTGGAAGGGTGAAGTATGCCAAACTTTGTCATAAAAACCAAGTGCATCCTTCATGCAGAAAAAAATAGACATGCAGATTTCGTCATATAGAGGTCCTGATTACTTTGGCTAAAATGTCTCATCCATTATGAAAAAACACATCTTACATGCAATCAATAACAAATAGTTGTTGATATTTTTGATTTGAGGTCTACATATAATTCTCCACCCCTTATTCTGGAGGATTAGTTGGAGCCGAGAAAGTTCCTACTACCTCTTCTTTCTTATATGTTATTCTTTCCTATACCACAACCTTACGGCGTTTCCTTTGCAACATATGGTGCAATTGCTAGTATATATTATAATATAACAAATTTAATATTGTATTAATATAAATTTATTAAATTTAATAATACTAATATTATAATATAGTAATATGAATATTAGATTTAACAATTATAATATTATTAATATAAATATTTTAATATTAATGTTAGGGTTAATAATGCTTTTTTTGTTGTATGGTATTAATAATATTTTGGTCCATGATATTTGAGCCATAGACTTCATATATAATTAGATGTTGATTTTTAATCCTATTTGATATATTTTTATTTATTTACCTTACCTCTTTATACCTCTTTTTATAAATATGGTATTTGGCCCATGGTATTCTTCCCATGGTATTTGGCTCATAGACTACACCTAAATAAAACCTCTTTTTTGAGTTTTTGTAAATATAGAGGTTTATGGAGTAAATATCAAAATAGGTTTTATTTATTTATCATACCTCTACTTTATTTATATTTTTATTTACTCTAAAGTAAGTATAAAAAGAGGTTTTATTTAGGTATCATACTTCTGGTTTATTGATATTTTTATTTATTTATAGTATCTCTTCTGGAGTAAATATAAAAAGAGGTTTTATTTATTTATCATACCTCTAGTTTATTTATCTTTTTATTTATTTACCATATCGTTTTTTGAGTGTTCGTAAATCTCTTCATATTTTAAATTTATATTGTTTAAATTTATTTTTAATGAATTTATATGGTAAATAAATAAAAATATATCAAATAAGATTAGAAATAAACACCTAATTATATACCAAGCATGTGGGCCAAATACCATGGACCAAATTATTATTAATACCATGCAAAAAAAACAGTATTAACCCTAATATTAATATTAAAAGATTAATATGAATATTATTATTAAATCTAATATTCATATTAATATATTATAATATTAATATTATTAAATTTAATAACTTTGGATTAATACAATATTAAATTATATATATATATATATGGCAGGGAAGAACAAAGACATAGAGTGATACAGGTGGAGAGATAGGGGTAGTGACAAGGGAGAGATGGAGATAAACTGAAGGAGAGGGGGGAGGAGGAATGAAGAGAGAGAGAAGGAGAAGAGTGAGAGAGGTAGATAAGGGTAAGAGATGGAGATGGAAACATGTAGACGGAGGTGGGAGAGAGAAAAGGAGAGAGGGAGGGAGATAGTGAGAGGATTGGAGGGTAGAGAGAGAGAGAGAGGGGGGGGGGGGGGATAAAGAGATGGAGTTGGAAGGGTAGAGAGGGAGTGAAGAATAAATACATATAGAGTGATAAGTGGAGAGAGAGAGGAGTGACAAGGGAGAGATGGAGAGAGACTATGTATGTTTAGGGGTGAGATAAAGAGACAAACAAAGAGAGATGAAGAGAAGGGGGTAGAAAAGGAGAAAGGGAGGGATATAGTAACATAGTTGGAGAGAGAGAGAGAGTGATGGGGGAAGAGAGAGGATTAGAGGTAAAAGAGAAAGAGAGAGAAAGAGAGAGGATTTGATGGAAAAGAGAGAAAGAGGTGGGGGGGTGGGGCGGGAGGGAAATATAGGGAGGTAGGAGAGAGTGTTGAATTTCCACGATCTTGGGTCTAGGTTATAATATTAGAATCTTTGACGCTACCAAACCAAGAATCTCAACAAAAACTACTTTTCACATCCGAAAATATAAAGCAGTAAATCACACATGCACAGGTGTAGACAATTTTTAACAAATATTGTACAACAATGTACAACCCAATCTTCATTATATTAAACCAATCTGAATAATACAACAATCATAGGAATACAAGATAAAATGACAAACTTTGTTGCAACTTCTATGTCGTATCTTGTCCTGCGAGTCCTTCGCTCTCATACTGCTTTCTAGTTGCCCCTTAGTCCTTCAAAGGACAACACATAAAGACTCTAGGAGGGCTACCACCTAACACTACTACAAGTCACTTTTTTTGCATGTACATAGGTTGATCGAATTTTCTCTTCTAGGTCCAATACTAGAGCTCCAATCCGCTAACATGGAAATCGCTTTTGTCCATCAGAGTGTTGCACATTAGACACCAACCTTCACCCAACCTTCAACAAGCTTTGTCACTTCAAGGTTGCTTGTCTAGGGCTACTTTGGGTAGCCAACACACTACCCTCCACCAAACCAATGGTGCCCAATTCTTCACTATGATATATGCACCTTGATGAGGCTTCCTAATCACCCATATCACCTCCAACTCATGGATCCCACAGGATTCATATAAAAACGATCCAAAACTTATCAACCCTTTAACCCAACACAAGACAAACTTCAGCTCCAAGTCCGATATGAGTGTTTGATGCATGGGCATTAGACACTAGCCAGCAATGTAGGAGTTTTTTCCACATGTTGTGGCTAAGAGGGTTTGAAAACATTTAAATTGTAACAGCTAGGTGTCAATACCTCAGCTGATTGTATCATTTAGATTGGTTAGAGTTTTGGAAGTCGAATAGTTCAGTTTGTTTATCTGTCATGTTTCAGTTAGTTGAATTATTGCAATTAGGCTTTTGGTTTCCAGAACGGTCCTCACCGAGGAACCGAGATGACGCACTATAATGTATATAATTTGTATTCTTCGGATGCACTAAATATAAAAAAAAAAGAGGAGCAAGAGAAGAGCAGAGATTTCTGCAATAAAACTCTATGTGTTAACAATTGTTTCCAGTTAAATGATTTCAATGCTCATTGGCCATCGAATTGTCTCGAATTCTTATTAATGAAGAAATTGTTTGATTGAGAAACGATTGTACACTGGTTCGGTGTGAAATCGTTGAGAATGGTGATTGTAAAATTCCGCATTTTCTATCTATTGTTCCCATGAATTGGTTGGATAAACCCTGCGGGTCAAATTCCACCGTAGTCCTTTGTCTGTATCTTTATTATGGAATTCCCCATTGTATAATCGTAACGAATTCAATTGAAACGAACCCGAGCCATAGACCGGAGTTAAGGCATATGAAGGGCATCCCAACCCCGACTCAAACTTTGGTTGATCACTGTAGCAAAACCCCGAGTGGATTCCCAAAGGTGGATTGCCCATATCACACCGCTTTCGCGAAGAAGGCGGTATTTTCTGAATTGAAGCGATTCCATAGAGCCTTCGACACATGGCACCGGACGGAAGTACAAAACCGCCTTTCCATATTCTCATCGCACGTTAACGTTCGTACCAGGAGGTGGAGTGATATCGTCGAGTGTCGTCGATCTGGCGCAGAGTCATCGGATGGTGATCGTCTGACGGAGATGTGCAAGGTTTAAACAAGGTACGGTGAGTGCGTTGATTAGGTGATTGAACGTAGACGCGGGGCCCAGAGCCAAGGTTTATATAAAAGTTATTTATTCAAAAAGGTGTGTGTATTAATATAAAATCTCAAGGGTTATAACCTTAGCCCCAAGGCTTGGAGACAATTATATAAGTCGAGTATATAAGTGAAAAAGTCATGAATATATGTTTATTTATCAATTTCTATGAAATTGACAAATAAACCCAAGGAGAGGAAAGAAGACCACGTGGGGAAATAAACAGAGGAATTCAGAAAGGGAAATGTTGACAGAGCCACGCTACAGGAGTTGACCAGCTCACGTGGGGCTGAATTTCAGTTTTGTTGCGTCATTTGTGGTATCAGAGCCATTGTTTTAAGGTTGTTTTTGCAGAAGAGCTGACATGGCGATCCGAGTTGGTAGAGGTGCTAGTAGAAGGAGGCCTGTTGCCAACGCTGAGGTGTTGGGGATGTTGCAGAGGGTCGAAGCCAGAATGGATGCCATGGAGCGAAGACAGCCCAAAGATCCGTAAGACATCAGTGAACCTGAAACAGAAGAAGCTGAAGAAAATGTTGAAATTCCTCCTGACATGAGGCTCCTTAGAATTGTTTTGGGGTCTGAAGTTAAGCCCAGAATTGAAGTGTCGAGTTATGCATGGGGACTGAATCCAGAGGAGCTGGTGGATTGGATAAATGAAATGAATAAAAGCTTCGATTATGAAGAAATAAGCGAGGATAAGAAGGCCAAGTTTGCAGTAACAAAGCTGAAAGGACATGCTGCACTTTGGTGGGATGGAGTGCAGGCAGAAAGGAGGATAGTTGGCAAGCAACCTATCAAGAGCTAGACCAGAATGATGGCCAAATTGAAAGGTAAATTCTTGCCTAGTGATTACCAGCTGACATTGTATAAGCAAATGCAGAACCTAAGATAGAGGTTGCTGACAGTAAAAGAATACACAGAGGAATTCTACAGAGTGAGCATAAGAGCTAGGCAATTCCAAGACACACCAGAGAAGACTGCTAGATATGTGAATGGTTTCAAGCTAGAGATCCAAGATGAGATTGGTCTCCTGTCTCCTACGACAGTGGAAGAGGCCTATCAGATGGCCTTGAAAGCAGAAGAGAAACTCCTAAGGAAATAGTCTGCCAAGAAGAGAGGTACTTTCCGTGGGAAGGGAAGTCAGGGTGGTAGAGGAAATCCTACTACACCTAGGAATGGGGCTAATAGTAGCTCACCTCAGATTGCATCTACAGAGGAGGATGCAAGGGGTAGAAGGGGTTCTTACAGAGGAAAAGGAAGACGAGGTAGAGACAGAGGCAGAGGTATAGAATTGAGGTGTTATAGATGCCAGCAAGTGGGACACAAGCACTATGAGTGTCCAGAGAATGTGGGTGCTAGTCCAAGAAATGTTGTTGTTGCCCAGGCTGGAGAAGAGGCAGGAATTGAAGAAGAAATTCTTCCAGAGAGGGGAGAATCCTTGGTGGTAAATAATGTCCTGTTGAAGCAAGCTAAAGAAGTCACTGAGCCTACACAAAGAAAGACTTTGTTTAGGAGCATATGAAAAGTCCAAGGGAAATGCTGCCAGCTAGTCATTGATAGTGGCAGCATAGACAATCTAGTTTCCACTTAGGTAATAGAAAAGTTGAAGTTGAAGACAAGGGAGCATCCAACTCCCTACAGGGTGTCTTAAATTGCCTGAGGGCACCAGTGGTTGGCCAAAAGAGTGATGTGAGGAATAGAAGTACCAAATGGGAAATTACAAAGATAAGGTCTAGTAATTAATGCCATGGATGTGTGTCATATCTTGGGTAGACATAGCGGTTGTGAAGCATTGAGTGGCAAGAAGAACACCTGAGTTCTTGAAGGATGGTAAATTCTCTTGATGATACCCATGGAAGAAGGAGAGCCATCCAGCAGAGTGATTGATCCAAAGACCTTGTTGCTGAGCGGGAAGGAATATCTACAACAGATAGAAGAAGAAGAGGTAATTTTTGCTTTAGTTTGCAAACCTAAGGTACTTCTTACTTCTACAAATATTTCTGATTTACCAGTAGAAATCCAAGAAATGTTAGATGATTACTGTGACATTGTTGTGGATGATTTACCTGATGATCTACCACCTGTGAGAAAGATCAGCCATTAGATAGATTTTATCCCTGGTTCAAATCTGCCAAATAAAGATAGAGAGATGAAGCTCCTAAGGAAAATGAGGAAATCAGGAGACAAGTACAGGAGTTGGTGGACAAGGGGCTGATTAGAGAAAGTCTGAGTCCATGTGCAGTACCAGCAGTATTGAGCCCAAAGAAAGATGGAGGCTGGAGGATGTGTACTGATTCCAAAGCAATAAATAAGATCACAATCAGGTACAGATTCCCTTTGCCCAAAGTTGAGGACTTGATGGACTGTTTGAGTGATGCTAAATATTTCTCAAAGATAGATTTGAAAAGTGGATACCATCAGATTAGGATAAGAGAGGGTGATGAGTGGAAAACTGCCTTTAAAACAAATGAAGGATTATATGAATGGATGGTAATGCCTTTTGGGTTGTCAAATGCACCGAGCACTTTTATGAGACTTATGAATGAGGTATTGAAAGAATTCATTGGTAAATTTGTGATGGTGTATCTGGATGATATATTAGTTTTCAGCAGAACTAAAGAAGAACATTTAAGGCATCTTAATCATGTCTTGAAGAAGCTGCACCAAGAGAAACTACTGATAAATTTGAAGAAATGATTGCCGAAGCAGAAAGAAACTTTAAAGTTTTGAAGCAAAAGATAATTGAGAAGCCTGTTTTGATTCTACCTGATTTTACAAAACCATTTCAAGTAAAATGTGATGCCAGTGGAGAGGCCATTGGAGCTGTGTTGAGTCAGGATGATAGGCCTGTGGCATATTTTAGTGAAAAGCTGAATGACACCAGAAGAAAGTATTCCTCTTATGAGAAGGAATTCTATGCAATTGTTCAGGCACTGAAGAAATGGAGACACTATTTGATGTCCAGGGAATTTGTATTGTATTCTGACAATCATGCTTTGCAGTATATTGTACAACAGCCCAAGTTGAAACATAAGCATGCTAAATGGGTTGAGTATCTCCAAAGTTTTAATTTTTTTTTGAAACATATAAGTGGCCAAGCCAATAAAGTAGCTGATGCTTTGAGTAGGAGGCACATGCTTGTTCAAGAAACTAATTTTGAAGTTGTAGGATTTGATTTTCTCAAGGAATTGTATAAAACAGATCCAGATTTTAAGGAAGCATTTGAGGCATGTAGTAACCCTGTTTTAACAGATAGAAGCTAGTGGCTGGATTATTTCCCGCAGGAGGACTTGTTATTCAGGAGAAGCCAACTGTGTGTACGAAGATGTTCCATGAGGGAAAATTTGATCAAAGAGAAGCATAGTGGTGGACTTGCTGGACACTTTGGTACTGATAAGACTTATGAGCAGCTGAGTCACTTTTATTTCTGGCCCAAGATGAGAGCAGAAGTGGAAAATTTTGTGAAGAATTGCAAGATTTGTCAATATGCCAAAGGAAGGAGCCAGAATGCAGGATTGTACACTCCCTTGCCTATTCCAGACAAGCCTTGGGACATGGTGAGTATGGATTTTGTTCTAGGATTGCCCAAGACTCAGAGAGGGAATGATGCAGTCTTTGTTGTGGTGGACAAATTCTCCAAAATGGCACATTTTATTCCATGTTATAAAACTAGTGATGCCACCCATGTTGCTAACTTGTTTTTCAAAGAAGTTGTTAGATTGCATGGGTTTCCCAAGAGCATTGTTTCAGACAGAGACACTAGATTTGTGGGTCATTTTTGGAGGACACTATGGAAGAAACTTGGTACCAAACTGAGTTTCAGCTCAGCTTATCATCCTCAGACTGATGGACAAACTGAGGTAGTGAATAGGAGCCTGGGAAATTTATTGAGAAGTCTTGCAGGAGAGCATCCCAAGCAGTGGGATCATGTTTTGCCCCAGGCAGAGTATGCATATAATGACTCACCAAATAGGAGCACAGGGCAGAGTCCATTCCATGTTGTCTATGGAATGCACCCCAGAGGAATATCAGAGTTAAGAAATATGGGAAGGGCAGAGCTAAGAAGTGCAGATGATGAGGAATTTGCTTCAGAGATCCAGGCCATACATGAACAAGTGAAACAACAACTACAAGGTAGCAGCATCAAATACAAAGGCAGAGCAGACTTGAGCAGAAAAGAAGTTCATTTTGAAGTAGGAGATTTGGTTTTGGCACACTTGAGAAAGGAGTGATTCCCAAAGAAGCAGTATAACAAACTGAAGTTCAAAAAGATTGGGCCATGCAAGATACTTAGAAAGTTTTCTGCAAATGCTTATGAGATTGAATTACCTCCTAATGTTGGAATATCTCCCATTTTTAATGTTGCAGATTTGTACAAGTATGAGGATGATGGTGCAGAAGAAAGAGCAGCAGACAAGGAACAGATTGAGTGGAGAGAGCAGCTACCTCCAGCACAACCATTGCAACCAGAGAAAATATTGGATAAAAGACCATTCAGAAGGACCAGAGGACGAGAGTACTTTCAGTACTTGATCAAATGGAAGGATAAGCCAGAGGAAGATGCCACTTGGATGACTGAAGAAATGTTGCAGAAGATAGGCAGATCAGTGGAAGAGCTCATGGACAGGAGCCCATGAAGAAAATTTCCCTCGGGAGTCTGATGCAGGGGCATTAGACACTAGCCAGCAATGTAGGAGGTTTTGTCCACATGTTGTGGCTAGGAGGGTTTGAAAACATTTGAATTGTAACAGCTAGGTGTCAATACCTCAGCTGACTGTATTATTTAGATCAGTTAGAGTTAGTGGAAGTCGAATAGTTAGCCATCTGTCATATTTCAATTATTTGAATGAATTGTAATTAGACCTTTGAATTCTAGAACGGTCCTCTCAAAGGAACCGAAGAGTCACATGTTTGTGTATATAAATGTAATCCCTCGGATGTATTGAGGGGGCAGAGAGGGAGAAGAGCAGAGATTATGCAATAAAACTCCGTGTGTTAACAATTGTTTCCAGTTAAATGATTTCAATGCTCATTGGCCATCGAATTGTCTCGAATTCTTATTAATGAAGAAATTGTTTGATTGAGAAACGATTGTACACTGGTTTGGTGTGAAATCGTTGAGAATGGTGATCGTATAATTCCGCATTATCTATCTATTGTTCCCGTGAATTGGTTGGATAAACCCTGTGAGTTAAATTCCACTGTAGTCCTCTGTCTATATCTTTATTATGGAATCCCCCATTGTATAATCGTAACGAATTCAATTGAAACGAACCCGAGCCATAGACCGGATTTAAGGGATATGAAGAGCATCCCAACCCCGACTCAACATTTGGTTGATCACTGTAGCAAAACCACGAGTGGATTCCCAAAGGCGGATTGCCCATATCGCACCGCTTTTGCGAAGAAGGCAGTATTTTCTGAATTGAAGCGATTCCATAGAGCCTTCGACACGTGGCACTGGACGAGAGTACAAAACCGCCTTTCCGTATTCTCATCACACGTTAACGTTCGTACCAGGAGGTGGAGCGATATCGTCGAGTGCCGTCGATTTGGCACAGAGTCATCGGACGGTGGTCGTCTGACGGAGATGCGCGAGGGTTAAGCAAGGCACGGTGCATGCACTAATTGGTCCATTGACCGTAGAGGTGGGGTCCAAGACTAAAAGTTTATTACACAGTTATTTATTCAAACAGTGCGTGGGTTTATATTGAGTGTGAAGGTTTAAACATTGGTTATAAGGCACAGAGATAATAGATATATGTCAGGGATATAATATTAAGTTCAAACATTGTGGAAACTATTATTTATCAAATTCTACGAATTTTATAATTAATAAAAATGAATAGCCACGTGGAGCAAGGGAAAAGTTGACAGAGCCACGACGACGATTGACCATCTCTCCTTATTGACTTTCGAAATTCGCTGTCGTTACGAATAGTAGAGCTTGTGCACAATGATGTGTTTGGACCTATGTCAGTTCCATCACTAGGAAAATATGTGTACTACATATATTTTATAGATTAATTATTAAGGAATACATGGACATATTTCCTTCGAAATTAATCTAAAGTCTTATATAGGTTTAAGAATTGAAGGCTCTAGTGGAAATTCAAACAGAGAAGAAGATCAAGATGTTGAGGATAGATAATGGTGGAGAGTTATAGAAGAATGAATTTGAATATATATATATAATAAGCATGGTATAACATGAAAAATACTACTCCATACACACTTAATAGAATGGAGTTATAGAAATAATGAATGGGATGTTGATGGAAAATGCAAGGAGCATGCTCAATGTTGCTAGATTAGGGAAGGAATTATGGGAAAAGGTAGTGGATATTACATGTTTCATGTGTATTAGATCACCTTCATCAACATTGGAGGATAAGACTCCACATTAAGTAGGGACTGATAAGAAACCCTCTCTCTCACATCTCAAGTTATTTATTTATGATTCATATATACATGTTCCAAAGGAGAAAAAAACCAATTTGGATAGTAAATCTGAAATGTGCATCTTTATTGGCTATAAATATGGTTTAAATGGTTACAAGGTTTGGAATCCATAAACAAGGAAGTTTTTGTAAAATCGATATGTGGTATTTAGAGAAGTGAAGGATGTCATGAAATAGGAAGTCCTACCAAGGAAAAAGGATCCAAAAAAGATCGAGTTTGAACTGAAGGATGAATAATCAAACTCTACAGAAGAACATGAATAAGAAGAAGAAGAATGACACACTCTAGTTTTGAGGAGATCAATTTGGGAAAGAAGGAAGACAAAGAGGTATATTCCATCTAATTTCTGTTAAATTTTTGTTTTATATGATACTAATGATGAACCCAAAACCAGCAGGGAGGCAATGGATTCAGAGCATGAAAAACTCTGGAAGAAGGCCATGGTTGAAGAAATGGAAGCTTTGGACAAAAATGAGGCTTGGGATATGGTAGGGTTTCTAGTTGGATAAAACCCATTGGCAACAAATGGGTGTTTAAGAATAATATGAATGAAAAAGGAAAATTGGAGAAATACAAAGCTCAGTTAGTAGCGAAATGTTATTCCCAAGTGTCAAGAATTGATTTTTGTGATATTATTTCTCTTGCTTCCAAGTTAGCTTATATTTGATTAGTTTTATTTGTTGTTATTTATTTTGATTTTGAGTTAGAATAGATAGATTTGAAGAAAACATTCCTACATGGGGATCAATAAGAAGATATCTACATGAAGAAGTTGAAGGATTTCTAGTGAAGTGTAAGAAATAATTGGTGTGCAAGTTAAATAAGTCTCTATATGGGTTAAATAAATCACCAAGGATGTGGTATGAAAATTTTGATACATATATACAAGGACTTGGACTAACAAGGAGCAAAGAGAATCACTGTGTGTATTATAAATTACTTGGTGATTGTTTTATTTGTTTGGTATTGTATGTGGATGATATGTTTCTTATCAAAATTACAGAGAAATTATCCAGGATGTGAAGCCCCAATTGTCCTCTAAATTTGATATGAAGGATCTCGATGCTACAAACTTAATTTTGGGCATGGAAATTAAACAATATCCAGATAAGAGGAAGCTTTGCTGAACTACCGGAAAGTATGTTGAGGCAATACTATAGAGGTTTAATATGCAAGATAATAAACCGGTGAAGGTTCCTATTCTTGTAGGTGTAAAATTATCTAGAGAACAGTCTCCCAAGGCACAGTAAGAGGAAGAGGACATGTCCTGTGTTCCATATGTAAGTTTAGTTGGTAGTTTTATGTATGCAATGGTATATATGAGACCAAACATTACACATGAAGTAGGAGTATTGAGCAGGTTCATGTCAAAACTAGGGAAGAAGCATTGGACAGAAATAAATTGGTTTTCATATATATGTGTGGCACTAGTGATTATGGTTTGTGCTACCAAGGAATATGAAGATTAGATAGAGTGTTGTACATAAATTTCTTTTTTGATGTACATTGGGCTACAGATCTATATCAAAGAAGATCTACAAGTGGGTATGTGTTTAATCTATTTGGAGGAGTAGTCAGTTGGATGAACAAGAGACAATCTATAGTGGAATTTTCAACTACAGAGGTTGAATACATGGAAACCAATCATGCAAGAAAGGAAAATTTTGGTTGTAGATATTGTGTTTGGGTATGGGGTTAGTACAATGAGCTATAAGGATATATTGCGACAACCAAAGTGCAATATTCTTGGCAAAGAATCATGCTTATCATTCAAAGACAAATCATATTGATGTTCAATATCACTTTGTGAGGGATATGGTTGAAGAAAAAAAGGTGCTTTTGGTAAAGGTTGAAACTTTTAATAATGTTGCATATGCTTTGACAATGTCTGTGAGCATTGAGAAGTTTTCTTGGTGTAGAGAAACAATAGATGTTGTGGGGTTGCACCAATGACTGTACACTCCCACTGGCCCCTATATGCAAAGAAAACAATAATTGGGATAATGTTGGCTATGTGTTATATTCTTTTCATTAATCGTTCCAAATATTATTTCATTGTGTCGGGGACAACGGGGGGTTTGCAGGGGGTAAAATAGCCCCTCTGCACGGGGTTTAGGGAAACACCCAAAAAAAAAACTATTATGCAGACCCAAGGATGGTTGGGTAGACCCAAGGATGGGCAGCGGGCCCAAAGATGGTGGGTAGACCTACCCATGGTTTTGCAAATGGTTTTTTCACATGGTTTTGGGCATGATGGTTTTTCCCATGGTATTTTGTAGATCCAGTCAAGGGAATTATGGCTATTTTCTAATCCATGGTTAATGGATTGGGGGTTTTGAATGCTTCAACATGTATAAAATATATTGTAACATTGAAAGTAATATAATGAAAATCAATTTGGTTTTCCCGGTTTTGGGTTCCAAGAGAAAAATATTTGTGTGTATTTTATGTTCTTGCCATTGTATATTTTCTATTTTTAAGAATTTGTTCGTAGGTAATTTATGTACATGGTTAAAAGCTTCATGATTCTAAAAGGGTTGGTGTCTGAGGGGTTTTGTTGTTTCACTTTAAACCCGATTCTGCACTCTATGTGCCAACATGTTTGAATATCACCCTACTGTAATGTAATTTAATTTGTTGTATTTTCATAATTCTATTTTATTTGCAAACAGAAGTGTGATTTATATTGCATAGTTTTGTTTTATTTACACACGGAAGTGTAATTTATAATTTTTTTGAATAAATCCTCCATTAAGCTTAGTGAAATTTTATGTTATATGTTCTTGACTAAGTCTAAATCTGAACCTACACAAAATGAACCTTGTCAACATCACAAAACCTTTAATATTATGACAATGGGAATTTTGATTCTATTCATTCAATTTTCTAGATCATTATACCACCATTTGTTTTTTCTCCAAGTTGATCATTCTTTTTTTCTTAATTCTAGTAATCTTTATCTATCGTACTCTTTCAATTTCCTATCCCTATTTCTAACAGCATTAATATTATATTGATAATACCTCACATGTCAAATATTTTTAGAACACCCCATGGCTCTATTTCCTCATTCCTCACATTGAATATATATTCTAGACATATCATTTGTATAATTAATTATTGTAGAAACATTTTTTATCCTTGATGTTTTTAATTATGCTATGGAGAGTGTACCATAATTTTTGTTATGATCAAGTCTATGCATTAGTAATTGCAATGTAGCATCCACTTCAACATCTATATTTTCATGGTTTGAGAGAAAAAATGAACAATCAATTCATAATAAGAATAACAAGTTTGTTAGCGTTGATGAATAATTTCCTTTAACTATTTGTTTGTATGAATCTTAGGAAGCCCCAAACCATGTAATTAGCCTAAATAATAGGTAGTGGATGCAATCACATTATATTTTCATGTTCTAAACGCCTATAAAGCAACTCAGTTCTCTTCATGACTCTTACAATGTTTTAATAGAATTTTCATCCTTCAACAAAGGCCTCAAAGTTTACTACAATTTCTTATTTTTTTATGAAATTTACAATGAACATTACATATACGCTGGGAAATTTAAAGGATGTTGGATTTCATGGTTAAACATAATTGTGATATTATTAAGGTATGAATCCAGGTATTGTTAGGTCCCTATAATACTAGTGTAGCCCCTTATTCTTATTATTAGTATAGCCCCCATTATTATTATTGTTGTGCCCATTTAGTCCCCATATTTTTATTATTGTACCCCATAGAATCCCACTATTGTTATTTTTGTGCCCTTACATTATTATTGTTATGTAGGCTCTGATTATATTGTGATCCCTTAGACTCCTATATATAGAAAGTAGGCCTTGTCATTTGTATCATCCAAGAATTGTTCATTAATGTAATGTAAATGAGGTTTCCCCCTAGAAGTGGATAATTTTTAAGTCTTTTATTTATATTTTCTTCTATTTTTGACCTGGTTGCATAACATTTGGTATCTCAGATTTGGATTCTAGGGTTTCACCTCTTCAAATAGGTCATCTTGTAATTTTCGCTATAACTTATTTTATACGAATATTAAGAAGCTAAAATTACAACCAGGTGGAGCTGAAATATTGGTGAACCTCGTGTAATAATTTAAGAGTTTGTTTCGCTATATTTTTGGAGATATGAAATGAGGAATTTAGGGTTTTTGAAGGCTCCAAAATTTCATCTCAAACAGGTGACATAAGGAAAATATTCATAACTTTCATTTCAGGCATCAGATTTGAATTTTGTAAAAAGTGACCAAAGTTGTACAGATTGTAGTTTTTCTTGTATAAATTTCAGGTTCAAATGTTTAAACAATGACACATGGCATCACTTACAACTTTTCTCTACTTAATCAGTCCATAATCAGGCCATCATGGGAGATTTTTCATAACGCTATATTGAAGAATCGAATCTTAGTCTGACTTGTGGAATTGGAAAGAAGATTCATAGGACTATAACAGGACTGAAATTCAAACCTTAGAGATCCAAAATTACAGAGATAAAATTGTTGCAATATCGAGCTCCTAAAAGAAAGGAAAAGGTGTGTATTTTTTTTTAAATTGCATAATTTTTGTTTGAAAAATCAGTTTGAAGTAATTCCATGGCATATTGAAGCATATATATCAGTATTGTGTTCTAAAATTCCTCCCAAACAAAATAATTTCACACCCATTAAGCCCTCAGAAATCTTTACTATGACGCATGAAGAGGAAGAATTGCAACATGGTATATCACAATTACGAGACCAAGTGCAACAAAATTCTCTCTCGCAAAGAGTAACCAAAAATGAAATGGAAACTAAAATATATGGTTTGAAGAATGTTATGGAAGCTAAGACGTATGGTATATAAGCAAAAATGAAAGGCAAAATGGAATATTTTAAGGATGGATTAAAATCATACATGGAAGGTTTAAAGGATGGTTTAAAAGAAAACATGGAAGGTTTGAAAGAAGGTCTAACAAAGTTGCTACGAGAAATACTTCCTAATGGAGAAAAGGTACTAAATGAAACTCATGATGAGAACAAAAAAAAAATTAATCATGATTTCATAGCCTCTAATGTTGGATTTAATACCCACCATATTCCAAAGTTCGATATGATGAATTTTGATGGCAAGGATCCGGTAACATGGATACTATAGATGAAGCAATATTTTGATCTCCATAATGTGCAAAACACACAAAAGGTACACATTGCAACTTTATATTTAGAACCCAATCAATTTGTATGGTATCAATGGCTTTGTTCTCGTAAACCACGTATCACTTGGTCAATTTTTATGGAGAAAATGATAACACATTATGAGGATACAAAGAGAAACACCTTCTTTAGCCAATTGATAAATCTCAAACAAAAGGGTTCAATGGCGGAGCACATTGAGGAATTCCAAAATTTGAATATAAGGGTAAATAATATTCCAAAGGAACATAGGATTGATGTCTTCAAAGTTACTTTAAAGGATAACAACCAACATGAGGTTCGCCTTTGTGAACCTGATTCATTGGAGAAGGCATTCAGGGTGGAAAGAAAATTTGAAAGAAAAATTATGGAAACGAGGAATTCTACCACTCACAACTATAAATATGGAAGTGTTGTTGCTCCTAGCCCTCCACAACATACAAGTTTGACACCACAACAATTGGAAGTGTTCCTCCAAACATTAGGCCTTATAGATATCTTTATGCCCAAAAGAGTGAAATTGAATGTATGGTTGCAGAAATGCTAGAGGCCAGTGTAATTCAACCGAGTCAAAGTTCTTTATTTTCTCCATTAGTATTGGTGCATAAGAAGGATAGATCATGGTGCACGTATCTAGATTATAGGGAGACAAACAAGCTCACTATTAAATAAAAATTTCCCATTCTTTTCATTGATGAATTCTTGGATGAATTACATGGAGAAATTTGCTTCACCAAGTTGGATCTTCGCTCAGGATATCATCAAATTATAATGAAGACTTATGGCATTCCAAAAACAACATTTAGAACTCATGAGGGTCATTATGAATTTTTGGTTATGCCTTTTGGCCTTACCAATTCACATTCTACATTTTAAGGTTTGATGAATTCCATTTTCATACCCTTCCTTAGAAAATGTGTTAGTATTTTTGATGATATACTAATATACAACAAGTCTTCGAAGGATCATGTTCAACACGTTGACTGGGTGCTCAAACTATTGGAGGAGAAACAATTATATGAAAAAACCTCCATATGTTTCTTTGGAGTACAGAAGGTGGAATATCTAGGTCATATTGTATCTCATAAGGGTGTTAAGATAGACCCTAAAAAAATTAAATCCATTAAGGAGTAAAAAATTCCCACAACCATAAAGCGTCTTCGAGGATTTCTCGAGTTGACATGATATTATCACAAGTTTTTTAATAATTATGGGAGAATAGCAGCACCTCTAATAAAATTATTGAAGAAGTATGCATTTTCTTGGACTTCGAAAGAAACTAAAGCCTTTGAAAATATTAAAGAGGAAATGTGCCAAGCACCAGTCTTAGCTACGCCAAACTTCACCAAAAAATTTATTGTGGAATGTGATGCCTCAGGAAATGGAATTGGTGTTGTTCAAATTCAAGAAGGAAGACCCATTGTTTCTTAAAGTCGTCCAATAAACGGAAAGTATTTACAAAAACCTATTTATGAGAAGGAAATGTTGGAAATACTAAGTGCACTAAAAAAATAGAAACCTTACCTAATGGGAAGACACTTCAAGGTAAAGATATGTCATGATAGTCTTAAATACTTTTTGGAACAAATATTATCTTCAGAAGAGAAGTAAAAATGGGTCACATAGATGTTGGGTTATGACTTTGAAATCATCTACAAAAAAGGGAAGCAAAATGTTGTTGCAGATGCAATCTCAAGAAAGGATGAGGATGTGGAAGCATTTCTTTGTGCCATTTATATTATCCAACCATATTGGATAACCAAAGCAAGGGATGAATGGAATAATGATGAAGAAGTGTGGACACTCATTCAAAAGTTGCAGGAAGATCCCAGTACATATGATACATTTAGCTGGAAAAATTATTCATTATGGTACAAATATCGCTTATATCTTTGTAAGAATTCCCAACTAAAACAAAATATTCTTTTGGAATTTCACACCTCTCCCTTAAGAGGGAACTCGGGATTTTTAAAAAATTACCACATGGTCAAGAAGATTTTTTTTGGGATGGACTTAAATCTGATAGTCAAAAGTTTGTGGCAGAATGTTTGGTTTTCCAACAAATTAAAGTGTAGACAATTAATACCTCGGTTTGGTTACAACCTTTAGCCATTACAAGTCAACATTGGGAGGAGGTTTCAATCGATTTTATCACAAGTTTACCCAAATCCGAAGGAAAGAGTGTCATCATGGTGGTAGTTGATAGACTTACAAAGTATGCACACTTTTGTGCATTATCTCATCCATTTAAATCCAATACAGTTGCTACTACATTTATGGAAACAATTCAAAAGCTACATGGAAACCCATAGATTATTGTAAGTGAAAAAAAAAAATCCCATTTTTCACTGGAAATTTTTGGACAGAATTATTTTCTTGTCTCGGTACTCAATTAGCTCATATCTCATTTTATAATCCTCAATCAAATGGGCAAACTGAGATAGTGAAAAAATGTTTGGAAGGATATCTTTGTTTCTTTGTATCTTATAAACAAAAAAAATGGGTCAAGTGGTTATCTCTGGCTGAATGGTGGTATAACACTTTGTTCCATTCTGCAACAAAAATGACACCATTTATGGCACTTTATAGATATCATCCAGTTTCGATCACATCATCTTGAAAAGAAAATTGTAAGGTTAAAGTAGTGGAATGTCACATCGAGCATCAAAAACAAGTTCTCTAACTCTTAAAGGATAACCTCACTTTGTCGCATAATCAAATGAAACAACAGAATATAAGCATCACAGCGAAAGAAGTTTTGATGTAGGTGACTAGGTATTTTTACAGCTACAACCATACAAACAAATGTCCCTCAAGCAAGCTAAGAAGGATAATAAATTATCACCAAAGTGTTATGGTCCTTACAAGGTGTTGCAAAATATTGGTACTATGGCATACAAATCGGAGCTTCCTGCATCTTCCCGAGTGCACTTAGTTTTCCATGTTTCATGCTTAAATAAGGTTATAGGTGACAAGCTCCTAGTTCAAACAATATTTCCATAACTTGACGAGGAAGGAAAAATCATATTGCAACCTAAAGTAGTCACAGAAACAAGAAACCAACAACTACAAAATCGATCAATTTCAAAGAATCTCATCAAATGGAAGAACTTACCCGCTAAATTTTCCACATGGGAGGATGAGAATTTTATACAAAAGAATCCAAAGCTACTCAAGCAATGAGGAAAACACTTTTTTTAAGTAGAGGGGCATGTTAGGTCCCTATAATACTAGTGTATCCCCTTATTATTATTATTAGTTTATCCCCTTATTCTTATTATTAGTGTAGCCTCCTTATTGTTATTGTTGTGCCCATGTAGTCCCCATATCGTTATTATTGTACCCCATAGAAGCCCACTATTGTTATTGTTGTTCCCTTACATTATTATTGTTATGTAGACTCTGATTATATTGTGACCCCTTAGACTCCTATATATAGAAAAGAGGTCTTATCATTTGTATCATCCAAGAATTGTTCATTTATGTAATGTAAAGGAGGTTTCCCCCTCGAAGTGGATAATTTTTAAGTCGTTGATCTATAATTTCTTCTATTTTGTGAGTTGGTTGCATAATAGGTATAGACTTGATTACTCAAGTATCAAATGGATATATGTAACAAATTCTCTATGATATGGGTGTCGACAAAAATGTTTGATTCTCATATTGATGAAGCTTTATATTTCAATTTTAACACTTTTAAATTCTATGAAGAAAAATATTTAATAACTCATTTATTATGAAATGTATACCTTTTTTATGTTTGTTAATTGAAGTTGCAGTGTTCCTTAACCTTTGAAAATTAAAACATAATTAGTATGTAAAAATAATATAATTTAAAATAACTAGAAGAGACAATAAGATAGAATTTGTAAATATACCTTGGCATATTGATTATGTGATGAAGTAAAACAATGTTCACTTGCCTCTTAATGTGGAGCAACTTTTCACTAACTAGATATCCAAATACACAAGACAAGAAAAATTCCATAGTCTCCATAGCAAAAACCCTAACTACTTGTGGCCTCATCACTAAATAATTATCCTTTTACATTAAATAATTATCCTCTACTATCCAATGGGCCTTATTGAAAGAGAATATATGCATACAACAATTAGGTAACTCCCAGGTAATTTAGAAAGTTGTCTTCCAGATCCATCACATAATTAAAATAATTATCAATGTGTTTTGAACCATCAAATGTGGTTCATCATCTTAATCATCCTGATGATGACCCATATTTTATAGTTCAAAACATGTCGAAAATTATTTTAATTATGTGATGGATATGGAAGTAGCTTTCTAAATGTTTATACTCACAGAAGCCTCCATTCAGATATCCTAGATAGTTGTAAGGAGTGATTTTAGGAAAAGATCATAACATACCCTTCCCATTGAAACATATTTTTTTTCTTAAGGCTAAATATGTGGAAATTATTGTAGGATCATGGTAAATTCCCATGTGGAATATTTAGGTGGCATGTGTTTCCACTAGATCAATAATTCACATCAATCACATTACCTTCTTTAAGAAATACACGTGAAATACTAGATGAATATTGGAGTGACCTGGAAGAGACAATTTGTAGGCCACTTGTCCAATGTAATGGATAATTGCATAGGTTCCATATAACTTAGATGTTAATTTATGAGGTTTTTTGTCTTTGATTAATATTTTTTTATAGGTTTAAAGGTGAATAAACTCTGAAGGCATGTTCCGATCAATTTTTATCTACTTGTTGCTTCATCTTATTTAGATCCATAACCAAATTATCCTTTAGTATTTGCAGAAAGTCTTACCCAATGTGAACAGTGTGATCCTGTTCTTAAATGGTAAATATGAGGTGTCTAACAATTTTTTTTATCCATTACATGGGGTCATTTTTATAGATCCATGATAAGAGGTAGTGTACCACCATTCTACAAGGGGGAGTCATTATGTCCATTGGTGTGGTTTTTAGAGGCAAAGCATCTCAAATAGGTTCCTACACACTTTTTTACCACTTTATTTTAACCATCCATTTGAGAGTGATATTTAGTTCCCATTTTTTATTGGGTTCCTTATAGTTCAAATAGCTCCTACTAAAATTAGCTAGTGAAGTTAGGGTATGGGAAATCCAGTGGAAGTGGTTATGCCATGTAACTCAAAAATATGATAAAGAAAAACATTGAAAACTAAGGAGAGAGTAAATGGATTTTATATTGCACAAAAAGAGAGCATATTATGAGAGATAGTCAACTACCACCATGATCACACACTTGTTTCCCACCCTCCAACATATCACTATAAAATTCATATTGATGTCTGTATGCATGTTGGGATCAATAGAAGTTGAAATTCCCTTGGTATCTCTATTGTAAATGTTCCTTTTCTTCTTTGGGTCATAGTTTGCCAAAAAAACCTAGGTGTCATTTTTTATTCCCACCTAAAATAATAGGAACTAAGTTTCTTCATATGTTTTATGAAATCTAGAGTGACTTATTCTAAGAGATGAATGAAATTCCTCTAAGATTACTTGTTTTAAGGAAGAATTATTTACTAGAATTAAATGTATCCTTAATATCACAACGTATCTAGCTACCATGTGTACCCCTTAAAAGGGTTAATATTTTCTTGAAGCATGTGGATTACTATATTTATAGTGCAATTTTTCAACCATTCTTGATGGAAATTCCTCAAGATAGCCTCGAATAGGTGAATATAAATTAAAGAGGGATCCATCCTACTCGAATTTCTAAGCAAATGAATTGGTTAACACATTTCCTTTACCCTTCTCATATATAATCTCATAATCATACCCTAGCAGTAAGGTGAGAAACATGTGATGCTCTAGTGAGGATAATCATTTTTTGAGAAAGTACTTCATAGTATGATGGTTAGTATTTATTTGGAAACATCACCCTATGAGATATGAGTGATAGGTTTCTACTTCTTGAATGATTTCCATCATCTTTTTCCTTTATGTGGATTTACCCAAATTGTAATCACATAACTTTGTACTTATAAATTACAAGGGATAGCTTTCTTTCTTCAATACCACAACAAGACCTCTACCTACGGCATCACATTCCAAGGAATTTTTTTTTGTAAAATATGGCATTGCTAACACTAGATTTATGGACATGAAAACCTTAAAATATAAGAAGACCTACTCAATAGCCTCATTCCAAACAAAGGCATTAATTTTTCATAGAGGTTAATGAAGAAACAATTTTTCCATAATTTTTTATGAAGTCCATATAGTAGCCAATAAGTCCCAAAAATCCATGTGTGTTATTCAAGGTTTTAGGATGGGTCCAATCTTCCATAAACGTGACTTTATTGGGATCACTTGAGCTCCATCCTAACTTACAATGCGACCCAAGTATTAAAATTTTGAAGTTCCAAAAGAATAATTGGAGCATTTTATGAATAGTTATGGTATTATGGGAGTTACAGGCCTTATCAACATACTTTATGTGATATTCCCATGTTTTATTTTATATTAGAACATCATCAAAGAATACTTGCACAAATATGAATATTAAAGTTTGATCATGAGGCTCTATAAGGTTGATGGAACGTTTCAAAGGTGAAAAGGCATAACTAAAACACCATAATCTTCTTGTGTATAAATAATTTTCCTGGGGATGTCTAACACTTTAATCCTAAATAGAGGGTAGCTAGGTCAAGTTTAGTGAAAATCATGGCTCTAGGAATTTCATCCAAGAGGTCAACAATAATTGGGATAGAAACATTTCCCTTGATGGTCCACTAACTAAGAGCCAAAAAAATAAGACACATGTGCCAAGTACCTTCCTTCTTTAATACCACGAGCATTGGTGATGTGTAAGAGCTAGTATTTATGACTCTCACATGATACCCCAAAATTCCTTAATGATTTTTTTAATTTCATTTTTCCATGCAAAAGGGTGTTCATAAGGATGAACATTAGGTGGTCAGCTACCTAGAATGATGGGAATACCATGGTCATGCTCCCCATATGAAGATGGTGAACCTTATGGGGTTGCAAATACCTATTGATGCTAAGATAGAACCAACTACAAATTAATGTGAATCTCTTATGGTGTGGTGTCAATTAGTTTTATTGCATTGATATTTGCAATAACACTCGAATGGCCTTTCTTCAAAAACTTATCCACATGGTGAAAGGTGATAATTTCGAAGGAACCAGATGTAATCCCCTTAAAGGTATCTTTCTACTTTTCCTACATGAATTCCATGTATAGTTTTTTGAAATACATGGAAACCAATCCCAAAGTGTGTAAGTGTTTTTCCTTGAGAACTATATCACTACTTCTCATTTCAATAAAAATGTGATTTTTGTGATGATACTCACCAACTTGTAGCTTCACATTTTCACATTGACCTTGAAATTTCATCATACCAACATTAGAAATCATAATTTGAAAATTATATGTGGGACATACATAAAAATGGATATCTTGTGCCACTTTCCTATAGATTAAGTTTTGGGTGTTTTCACTACTAATGAAATGAAATCACTTTGTGGTGCTTGATGTAGTCAATCAATTTCAAGGTTTGAGGTGCTAAGAATCATAATAGGACATGGAGAGAAATTTGGGGTTCATTGTAATGAGTTTTCAAGGGGGTTTCTTCTTTCATGATATGGGGAGTTGAGGGGGAGACAAGTTGTGGGGGGTTGTCTTTCAAGGTTGGTTGAGGAGTATCATCAACAAGATTTTCCTTTAAGCAGTCTTATGGAGACACATCCATTTGAATTTGAATTTTTTCTGTATATACGTTCCATTTTAAATATCTCTCATCATAATAATAGCAAACATGAACACATCATTAGGGAAAATTTGAGGTCTAAAATGAGCCTCCATAGGAAAATAATAAAATAATAGTTAAAACTATAAAACAAGTGTAATGAATTTTCAAAGGGAAAGAAAGAAAACTACTTTTTTAATAAAAAAATTCACTTATCTCGTTGAAATTTTCCATCAATGAGTACCCACTATGCATGCTTTTGATATACCCACTATGAGATAAAATCAAAATACATGAAAAAGACATATTTTTTCATGTATTTCCAAATTATTTCATTTTTCATTGAAAATATACCAAGTGGGTACTCGATATATGTCAAGATTAATTCTATATTCAAAAAGTTCCTACTATTCAAATTTTAGAACACCTATAAGGAAATAAGTCAAAAATTCAATTTAAAAATATATATATATATCTTCCTTTCTCTGTATTAGTATTTATCGTTGTGGTTCATATCATCATATTGAATCCTATTTATTCTTTAAATTTTGATTTGTATAGTTGTTTTTTGTTTTACCACTTTTGACCTCAAAATTTTCCAAATGTGGCATTCTACCATTTATTTTGGAGATTAATTTTGGTTGCAGATTTCTTGTGATTTGGATCAATTGGCGGAAGTTTCCATAGTGGGTTAGGGTGAGTAATGAATAAAGATATTTTATCTTATGCATTGATCAATATTTTAGCTTCTTTAGCTCTATCACAATTTTCCAACCAATTTTTTTGGCGTTGCATCATGACATGTCCTTTAATTGCTTCCTTAAGACCATTGATGAAACATTATTTGAAAAATAATTTTGATTTACCCTCTATGTAGATTTAAAATTACTCAAAGGAATTAATATATTCTATTGTTGTGGTTGTTTGGCAATCAAGAAACGAAAACGATTTGCATCACATTCAAAACAAACATAAAGTACTTGCACAAACTAAGTCTAGGAAATCCATCCTTTATAATCCTTCCTATACCATTTGTTGATCCAAGTGGATATTGGTGGCCACCCACCTCATCCACTAGCTTAACAATTCTCTATCTTCTTAAATTTTTTCTATGGTTTTTTTAGTCCCAAACTTTCAAGGCAATTTGAGGCCTAAATTATATTTTTTGGTGATTCAAGGGGGAATACATTTCCATGGAAAGCCTTGGTCTGAGCCAAAAATTTTAATGCTCATATAGTTCTTTCCAATGGGCTACTATTTTCCCCAATCAAATATCATATGAAAAAGTTACACCCCTCAAAAGTTAATGTGCCAACCACCTTAGGGACCAGAAACCTTTTAGTGCTTCATCTTCTAAGTTTGCGATTTTGGACCTCTAGGATTATTTATTTTTGCTAAAATACAATTCTTTTAGCCTCTTGTAGTTTTTATGCAAATGCATGTAGCCACCTCTCTCTCCCTTCAAATATAACTTCCACCATTTTAGCTAGTTTGTGTTCTACATTATCCCATTATTTTATTTATCAATAGAAGCTGGGATTTCACTATATTATTGTGCTCTCTACTATACTTATTTATGTGTGTTATATTTCCTTTCATTCCTTTCATTTAATTCCTTGTACAACCCAAATCATTTCTATTAGAGAAATCAACTCCTTTTTTTTTCTCGAGTGCATGTCCCTGACAAGGTCAAGGTACAAATAGTTGGGTCTTGAGCTAGTTTCACTTTGGAACGATCACTCTTGGAAATTCAAGCAACCTCCCATGGTAGTGAAAAAGAGAGATGACAGAGGAGGATATCTTGTCAAGTTGTTTCTTGAGGAAGAACTCATGTGATATAGGAACAAGATGATGGAAAATTTCTTAGATCCTTCAATGACTACCAACATTGGTCGAGGAACCTTCAACAAGTGATAATTTTTGAGGTGTGACACCCTTCAAGGTACAAGTTAACTTTGATACCCCCTTATTTGAAGGCGAAGTAGATGCAAATTATTTGGATAAATGATTAAATATATTAGAGTGATATTACTTTTTCCCAAAAAAATTGAGAATGAGAATATCAACTTTGCACTCCTAAAATCCCTTCCATGTCAAGGATTGGTGGGAAGGTTACTATGAGAGACATAGCAAAGACAATTCTACAATGTTCAATATAAGACCCACTTGGGTCACTTTTATTAATGCCCTCATGGAGGAAATCATTCCTATAGGGAACTATGATGACTATTATATGAGACATACAACTCTACAATAGGAGAGAGACCATATGGTGTTGGAGTACACCAATAATTTCCATACCTTGCACTCAAAATTGGGTATCAGATAATCTTAGTAGCACCTAGTTTTTAAGTACCTTAGTGGCCTACATAAGCACATCCAAATGGAGATGGTTATCCTGGATATATCCTCACTAGGAGAAACTTATTCATATGTTTCCAAAATTGAGAAAAAATTGAACCAATGGAATAATTAGGAAATTGGGTCTGCAAATCCATTTCAATAGAAGCCTAGAAAAGGAATCCTTAACTCACAGAACAAGGGACAAATCAAGGAGAGCCAACCTAAATACAACTAGCCCAAGTCATAGGTGAATAAGGTTAATGGGAGGTAGAATAAGGGAACTATAAATTTTTGTGAGTTCCATAAGATACCCTAACATGACACTAATGAATTCCAATCAGAACAATCATTGGTAACTGAAATTAAAGAAAAAGAAGTATATTCTAGATCATATTTTAGTTTAGAACGCAATAAATGAAATAGTAGTGTTGATGTAGATCCTAATGCTACCATCACAACCAAAAGAGTCATAGGAGCCTAAGGATGGGGAGCACCTCTTCCACTCACAGGATGTGGGTGAAGGGGACCCCACTATATTTCATTGTTGATAGTGGGAGCGAGAAGAACTAGATCTCAACCAAGGTTGTCAAGATATTGAAGCTATCAATAGTGTTACACCCCCAACCATACACAATTGGTTGGTTGAGCCATGAATGATACATATGTGTCAACTAGCAATGCCACTTTTCATGTGACATAAAGCCCTTCAAAGATGAGGTTCCATGTGATGCTTCCCCACTCAATGTTTGTGATGTTCTTTAGGAACCCCTTATATGTGGAAACTTCATGCTATGTACAAGTATCGTCCACATAGTATCCATTAGGAGAATTTCAAGGTTAAAAATGAGCCTTGGAACAAAAAATGTACTAAAAAAATTTACTTTAAAAGAACCACTGGGATTCAAGATGATGATGTCATCCCCAGGGGTAAATATTTTGAAGGGAAAAGATGAACACTAGTTTTTGTCATTGTATTTTCAGCTTATCTCCTTATAATTTTACTCAAATTTCAAGTGTAGGAACCCACTAGATGCGGAAATATATTTCACATCCAACGAGTACCCACTATACATACTTTTAAGTAGACCCACGTCAAAAAACAAATACATGAAAAAAGTGTGTTCAACACATTTTTTCCATGTATTTTCAATTTTTTGATGTGGTTCTACTCAGTAGTATGCATAGTGGGTACATATTGGATTTTGGATTTAATTCCACATCCCATGGGTGTCTACACTTGAAATTTGAGTAAAACTATAAGGAAATAAGCCAAAAATACAATGAAAAAAACTAGTTTCCTTTATTTTTCTTTAAAACTTCATAAGTCTTAATTTATTATTTTAAATATTATTTATTATTTTCCTTAGGAGCCCGTTTTGGACGTCAAATTCCCCCTAATGATTGTTATCCTAATAATTCGACTCTATAGGGTACTAGAGTTAGTTTCCACTACCGCAATTTCATTGGCTTAGAAAAATAACGTTGAAAAGTAATCTCTCAAATTGAAAATTTTTTCCTATTCATGATTTGGTTAGAATACGAAAGGAATGTTATTGTGACTAACACAACCTTAGCATAAGAGCTCTTTACAAAATAGAAGTAGGAGAACAAGATTGTAGAAACATACAAAGTTATCTTTGCTTCATATGTGGTGTCAGAGCTCTGGCCTGGCCCATCCCTCCGTCAGAGATCAAAATCTCTTTTGTTGCATTTCATTTTTAGGTGTCTCATTTAGTTTAATCATTTTCATTCCATTCGGAGCATCCATCTTCTGACGGAAGGGTTTTGTCACTCATGTCCCTCATATCATGTACCTGCTGGTTCGTGTCTATTCATCAAAATCAATTTTAAAGTAATTTACAGTCCTGTTTTGGTCTCTTAGTTAGCAAGAGTCATTTCAGTCATTAGGTCTAGGGTTTCGCAAATTTTGTCTTCAAAGTGTCCAATAATGCCAGCAGGCCAGAGGGAGGTTCAAAATAAGTTTTCATTTCAAAAAATTTCATCGTTATAATGTAATACCTTGAATTTTCTTCAAAACTCTGTTTTGAAGAAAAATCGTCATTTCGTCTTTTGTAATAAATGCCATGTATATTGTCAAAGTTTTTTAGATTTCAAAATCTTCAGGCGTAGCCTTGGTCGCCTTTGCCAAATTTCGTGCCAGTCATCCTTGCAAAAAATTGACAAAATTTTCATCATTCAAGTCAAAAAAGTCAAAATGGAAACAAAAACAGAGTTTGTATTAAAAAGTGCAAAGTGCCAAATTTCAAACATTAGCAAGTGGGTTATTTCAAAACAAAAATAAAAGTTCATGCCATATAAGATATTTTCACCATTCAAACACTTCATTTACACACCAAGAGACATCATTGAGCCGAGTCAAAACGTTGGAGGGCGAAAATGTGAGTTTGAAGGCAGACTGTCTGTGAATTCAGCTGCGCGGCGTGTTGGGAGGTAGTCGCGGCGCATAGGCAAGCCCAGTAGTCAAGACAAGAGTCAGGAGCCGATCTCCACCGTGTAATTTTGAACTCGGTGCGGCGATACAAAGGAGCGGTGCACTCGGGTCAGGCGCGGCGGCACAGCCGCTAAGTGGAATTTCATCATTTGTTTCCAAAATTTTCACCGTACAAAAGGATGAAGAGTCGGATGAGTATCAGAGAGGTTATATGAATGCTTTGTCTTCCCAGCAGAAACAATATTCACTTAGAAACAGAGATGTGCCTATCAACCCAATCCAAAAGAGAAAATAAGTTGCAGCACCAAAAAATGATGCACCCATTGCACAAAAGAAGGGAAAAGATGTATCTGATCCTACGACTAGCAAGTCTCCATCAGCAAGTGAAAGATCAAATCAGCCAACTGTATCAAGGGAGAAAGCCAAAAATAAGGATGCTCTAGTCAAAGAGGTAGAAAAGACTTCAGATTTTAGCTTAGAAGGTGAGATTGCTAGGTTAAAAGTTTCCATTCCTTTGACCAAGTTGATGAGAAATAACAGCTACAAGGGTCAAGTATCTAAAATTTTGAATTTCGATCCAATGTCCGATATGGTGAATGTGGAAGATGATCAACCTAAGTTGATCTTTGGTCCAACATTGGATGGTGAGTCTCCCGATAGTGATGTGCCGCCTTTTTATATCAGCCTTAGATTGCATGATTTTGTGTTACATAATGCCATGTTTGATTCTGGAGCTTCTCACAATCTCATGCCGAAGGCGATTATGGAGAAATTGGGATTGGACATCATTCGGAAATATCATGATCTGTATTCTTTTGATTCCAACAGAGTAAGATGCATTGGGCTTATTAAATATTTGGTGGTAAGTTTATATCAGATTCCGATGAAGAATGTTTTGATGGATGTGGTTGTGGCAGACATACCTTCAAGATTTGGCATGCTTCTTTGCGGATCTTGGGGAGCGAAGTTGAAGGAAACATTAAAGCTCGATTTCTCCTATGCTACCATTCCTGTGTTCGGTCAGATGAGAAAACTATATCGGGAACAGAAGATGAAGTATATGATCACCAGCAAGGAGAAACCGATAAATCATCCGGTAAATTATGTACATACAAATTTAGAGTCTTTTGTTTTGTATTCAGATAGTTTCAATGATGTAGATAGTCAGTCAGTTGAAGCATAGGACATTCCGAAGATCACATAAAATTTTAGAGAAGTTTTGATGAAAGAGAGACAAGAACCTGAGAGTTTCGCTGAACAATCAGCCCTCCAAAAGCAGCAGAAACTTGAAGGACAGCAAACAGAAATAACAGAGCAAACGAAATTTCAGCACTTGGAAGAAGATGAAGAAGGTTTATGGACTATGGATTTCGATGGTGCAGTTGGGAGTGATGGTGCTGGAATCGAAATTTGGGTATGCAGTCCTTTTTCCGCCCCAAACAAGGTACCTAGTAATGTGAGAGTTTGTTAAAGTGAGAGAGTTTGTTCTTACAAATTAGCATTTGATTTTTCCAATAATGAGGCGTATCACGAAGCTTTGATTTCTCTCGGTCTCGAAAATAATTAGGAATTTGAATGCTAAGAGGATCGCAGATGGTGACTCGAGTTGGTAATTAAGCAAGTGAAGGGTGAGTATCAAACTAAGCATCCTCGAATGCAAAAGGCTTATCGAAATTTTGTTCTCGATATCTCGGGGTTGTTTTCGACTATACTTTAACTTGTATCCCTCGTATTCGTAATGGTATCATGGATGCCTTTGCTCTTGTGAAGGCATTAAAATATTTTCGAGTATATATTCTGAATTCTCATATTATTGGTTATGTTCCTAACGCTGTTGTGAAGGATGTTTTGGTGCAAATAGATCTGGAAGGGAGACGGGGCAGATGGATTGCAGCCTTGTTGGAGTATGATGTGGAGATAAAGCCCACAAAACTTATCAAAGGACAAGGGTTGGCAAAGCTAATGGCTGAATCTAATTTACACGCCTTGGACATCAATCTTATTGCTGCTATGTCCGAAGAGAATGAGGAAAGTTCATTAGTTCAGGTATCATAAATATTTGTGACGTCTCCTTGGTATTCAGATATTGTATATGTGCTTCAAAATTTGTCACCCCCACCCGGCATGGCTTGAAACAAAAGTAGAACTCTGAAATTGAAGGCTGCTAAGTTTTGTGTTTTGAATAATTCACTTTATTGGAAAGATCCTGGGGGTGTTTTGCTAAATTGTTTGGTGGAAGAGGAAGCAAAGCGGGTTATGGAAGATTTTCACAGAGGAGATTGTGGCGGTCACCTTTTTTGGAAGACAACGGCAAATAAGATTTTGAGAGCGGGATGTTATTGGCCAACATTTTTTGCTGATGTGTATAATACGGTTAAAAGCTGCCATGAGTGTCATATTTTTGAAGGAAGACAGAAATTACAGCCTTTGCCGCTTAAGCCCATTGAGGTGAGTGCTCCTTTTTAGCAGTGGGGTTTGGATTTCATTAGCGAAATTCATCCTGCTTCTTCAGGTCAGCATAGATGGATCCTAACAGCGACAGATTATTTCACAAAATGGATTGAAGCAATCCCCACCAGGCAAGCTACGGATTCGGTAATAATTTCTTTCCTTGAGAATAACATTTTGTCTCGTTTTGGTTGCTCGAATAAGTTAATCATTGATAACGCAGCAGATTTCAAATCAAAAAGGATGATTGATTTTTGTGACAAGTATAAAATCATTTTGGGACACTCAAATGCTTATCATCCGTAAGGCAACGGATTGGCGGAGTCTTCCAACAAATCTTTATTCAACATCATTAAAAAGTTGCTGGAAATAAACAAGAAGATTTGGCATAAGAAGCTGGTCAATGCACTATGGGCAGATCGAGTGAGTCAGAAGAAATCCATTGGTATGTCCCCCTTTGAGTTAGTTTATGGAGTTGATACAGTGTTCCCTACCTCTCTCGTAGTTCCGGTGGTCAAACTTCTACAGGAAGCTGACAGTGAAGAAGATCATATGCAGAGAAGAATAAATCAAATGATCCATTTGCAGCAGATGAGGGAAGAAGTTTTTCAAAACACATTCGAGCTGCAGGAGAGAATTAAGAAAATTTATGACAGAAAAGCGAAGGCGGAAAAATTTCAATTGGAAGAAGTGGTGCTGAAATGGGATGCTAGAAATGAGGACAAAGGTAAGCACGGTAAGTTCGAAAATCTCTGGAAAGGACCCTTTAAAATTGCTGCATATCGGGGTCAGAATGCTTTTCTTCTGAAGGAGATGAACAGGGAAGATTTTCTAGGAGGGCCGGTCAATGGTCGGCTGCTCAAGCGGTACCATTTCTAAGATGTTTTCTGTTGGTTACATTGTCATTGTACATACCATTTATTTCAGTTTCATTGCAAGTGTGCACTATGATCTTTTCTTCAGTTTGGGGCCCGAAGTGAAGGCTATAATATTGAAGAAAGATTTCAGTTTTGGTTTGAGTTTGTCGAGTCGGTTTTTTCAGTCATTTCATTTTCAAAGCTGAGTCAGTTTGAGTCAAATTTTCAGTCAATAAATCAGTCAACAGTCTTGTGTTGATTTGTCAAATTGTGGACTCCATAGCCCAATGGACGAAGGCACTGTCTACTTTCCAAAGATCTGTAGTTCTTGGCACCTCCAAGGAGCTACCATCCCCATTGGAGCCAATGTTAGAGTCGGTCTATTCATCCCTCTGTCAGAGATCAAAATCTCTTTTGTTGCATTTCATTTTT